>JAOBRG010094438.1:20014-35992 GCA_027574985.1 Umimayanthus nakama | reverse complement strand
TTTTGTAAAATTTAAGGACTTTTGAGGCCTCAAAATTTGGAAAGTGAAAATTAAGGACTTTTGAGGTTTTTAAGGACGCACCCTGCTTATAGTATTAGCAGAACTTTGTATTTATGTCAACACTTACAAAATCTGCTAGACAGATCGTTGAGTAATTGTTCAATCAGCAAGGGGGTTGGAATGACTTTATGGCCTTCATCACTGATCAGTTTCAATGTTTAGTGTCCGCTAATTGCATGTGGGCAGGTTGTTGCATGTTTACTTGGCTCCTCCATTTCATTCTATGTAGGTTTCCTCTTTTTAACTTTTGTCTTTGATGGGTATGTGTGTTGGGGGGGGGGTTCTAAGTGTTTGTTTGTGAAGGTGAAATTGGCCCCCACAAAAATGTTATTTGTCAAAATTAACCACCCTCCAACCTGCCTGGCCCCCCTCACAGATGTTTGATAACTGACCTCTTTGTAATTATAGGGGATTTGATTATTCAACAACCTTACCAAGTCAAGTTGCTTGAATGTCAAAATCCACACATTTTTTTTTATCTCGCATTGGTTATAGGATATTTATTTGAACTATATGAACCATCCCCTGGATCAGACACAGAGTAGTGTAGTGCGTTAACAGTTGAGGAGGAACTTGGCAGTTAACCCCCCCCAACACCACCACCACCACCACCTCCCCCCTGTCACCCCTATCCCCTTTTCAGATTGCGTCCAATGAACACTAAGCTTCTTGACGTCTCGTCACGAACAATAAAAATTATGATTTACTTTTCCAGATCATTTTGTATTTAATAACTGCTATGTGAAATGTTATTTCATCAATGTATGTACAATCTTTCTTACCTTTCTGCGGCTTTCCTTGTGTCCATACCACCTTCCAGAAAGCTTTTCATGTCGCGAGGAATGGCGGGATCGACCGCACAGACATCCACGATTTTTCCGCCATCTCTAATCTCCACACCAACGCGGCGTGAACTATCTTCCACAAACTGTACTAAACGCATACCTATAATCAAAACAAATTTAGGAGATTGAAGTTAGAGTATAGAACTTGGAAAGAGTTAACTCCGCAAGCCAGTTTTAGGTGGAGTCACATGGGCATTTTCGGGAGATTATGTTGATGCTACTACAAAGTAGATAGACTGTGTTACGCAGTGCAACCGCGCCAGGTCGCGTCGTCCATGCGAAAGCTAAAACTTCAATGGATAGTTGAGTTGTACAGAGCAAGACTTTTATGCTGATTTGGAGCTAATTAAAAGGAGGAATTATAAGGGTCGAGAATAATTCCTATTTCTCCTTGGAAACATGGCGGACGCCACAGCCAGATCGCTTCAGTATGAATACAAAGCGGTAAGCGCAGTCTCGCGTCGTCGGACGCAACGTCTCACGTGTTTTTATACCCACTCATCGAGTTCTGTTTGTTACAGATTTCTTATTCCTTTATCCCGAACTGATGTATGACATAATGTCATCAAACAAAAAAGAGTTTACCCCAAAGGGACTATTGTGGATTATATGATCAAAAAACTACCTTACCTATATATGTTTGCTGGACTCCTCTGACCTCTTACTCTTAGTCTTTTAATTGTATTCGGTGTTGTGTGTTTGCCTTTCTATGTATGTTGAAGTCGCTCTCTAAAATATCTGTCAACTGATCTGCATTAGCTTTCATATGCTGTATACTATTGCGGACATACTGAAGTCCTTCAGTCGCAAGTAGCTAACTTATGTAGTCTGCATTTCTGTTCCCACTGTGACTTGAACTACAGTGTCAGTGTATTGACTGATCTCTGATAACAGTCTGGAGTCACTGACCCACAAGACAAAAACTAGTTACTGATACTGTGGCTTCTAATCAAAAGTCACTCATGCTATATACTTAAGTTCTTACAGCCACCAATACCAAGTCTGCCGTCAAAATTCACCTGTGCACTACTGAAATTGTAAAACTAAGTGCATTTGTTCAGCTTAAGGCCCATGCAAATGGATGCAAAATTGCTGGTCAACAACACACAACATTGTTGGGCATAACATGTTGCATTTGTTTGCATGGAATCATAACACTGTTGGCACTTGTTGCACATAGTCTGAAACCAGTCAAACTTTTAAGCCCATGCAAATGGACGTAACATTGTTGGCCAAAAACCCCAACAACACACAACAATGTTGTGACTTGTTGCATCTGTTTGCATGGGTTTTTAGTCTACAAACTACAGTTGTAGCATTTTATGTCAATTTCTCTATGTCCCAAGCTGTGATAGCATGTCCTGTGTGAAAGCTGGTTGGTGCTTACATACAAGCATTGAAGTAGAAGTCTTCTGTACATACTTTGATACTGCTGCATAAAAAGATATACATGCACTCCAAAAGTTCAGTTTCTGTATTTATGATCGGTTTTCATTACTATAAGCTCCTTTTTGGACCTGTCCAGGGCCCGTTTATTTGAAGGCGAGTTAACTTTAACCCATGGTTAGGTAAAACTTTGAAAATAATTCCTTCATCTGGAAATGCATCTGGTCTTCCCAAATTATCATTGAAGAACACTTCAAGGAAACCCAGTTACAAAAATCGAAATTATAGCCCAAATCATTCAATTGGAGTTAAATATTTAACTCTGGGTTAGCGCTAACTCATCTTTGAGCAACCGGGCCCGGCATTCCACCTCTGTATGTTATATGCCATTCCTCCAGAAGACCTAGAATAGACTAGTTTAGAATTCCCAGTTGCCCCTGATTACAATGACTATAGACTTGTTCTTACAGCCCGAGCCTCGCCCTGACATTAAATATTCAAATTCCTGAGTGGATATGAGCTATTCACAGCTCTGTGCATTGTTGGAGATTCAGATCTTGCCAGTATTTGTGAATATTTAACATCAAGACAAGGCTCGTGCTGTAAAGACGAGTCTATAGTCATTGTAATCAGCAGCAACTAGGAATATGAAACTGGTCTATTAAACAAGCACCTTGGACTGGTTGTTCAAAAAGAGGGCAGATATATCCAGCTGATAAATCCCTGTCCAGTTCATAAAATTTATTTGTCCAATCAAAATTAAAAACACCAATTTTATTCACTGGACAAGGATTTAACCACTGGATGAATTAAGTTATCCACTTTTGTTACAACCCACTTTTAAGGTTGTGCTAATAAATCATAAGCTAATTTCACAATCCACACACACAACTTGCTTCTGCACCCCTTCAGAGACAGTTCAAGCACAAAATTTCATATAAACCCTGTAATATGGAGATGCAAACAGAAGAAAAAAAAACTTTCCATTCTCTTATGCTCCACCTCCGTTTTACAGGTGTATATGTTTTATAGTTGTATAGCTCTAGATATATTTAGTTTCAGTGTTGAAGATTACATGTATCTACATATTACATTATTGAATTGGATGTCAATTTTGTATTATTGTATAGTTAGTATTAATATGTTTTTTTTTTGTAATTTTCAGAACTCTAACCTTGTGCTTCAAGCAGATCGTTCACTGATTGAACGACGGAGTCGAGATGAAGCAACTGGAGAAGTTGTGTCTTTGGTTGGCCATCTTTCTGGCACAAAGATGGGAGATAAATATCAAAGAACTAAACCACCTGTTTCAGAAGAGCGAAAAGTCAAGTGAGTTTGTCAAAATGTTTCCCAGGGCAGATGTTGGATTTTCATTTAGCAATATGGTATACTTTTTTAGGGTTTTCTATAGTCAAAAGCTGAATAATTCTTAATCAATCAGGTAGATATTTAGTGGTTAAAGGGTTCTTAGCAAAGGCAGTATGCATTTGTTACTAAACAAGAGGCTATAATTAATAAGTTTATATTAAGGCTACTGTTCACCTTGGAATGGTTCAAAATTTCAAAATTGAGATTTTACAGAAAATAAAAATACACTAAATGAGCTTCTAGTAGGAAAAAATGTTTTTCAATATGTCTAATAGTTTGTGAGATATGACGAACAAGAGTTTTTACCAGAAGTGAAATTGTATGACGCTCGGCGTACTTTAGGAGTGAATTTCTCGAGACATGTTTTGGCTAAAACTGCAAAAACGTAAAGGATCAATGCTCCCCCAAGTTTTAACCTCATGCCATTAAATTTGGCAAGTTCATATAACAATAGCTGAAGATAAAAACCGTCCTAGCAAATTTTGAAATTCCACTCCAATCACTTTTTATGACTCAATCAGGGCAGTTTTGTACGCTGCAAATAATGAATTTTCTTCAAATACCTAAATTAGAAAATTAAGGACGCTTTCAATTAAAAATCACCAGGACGGAATTGGAGTAAAAATTGTGCTGAATCTCATAAACAAACTAAAAATGGTTGAAATTGAAACTGACGGCCGCATTGACGTCCAGAAGTGAAATAAACAGTTTGAACTATGATGCTCACATTCGTTTATAAACCAAAACTTTTGAACAATGTTTTCACTATCCTTAGATTATTTCATACGCTTTCCATTGATATAAAGGTTTGTGGGTACCCGATGCGTATTAGCAGAGTTACATACAGAAAACTGAAAACACCGCTCAAGGTGAACCGTAACCTTAAGTTACCTAGTTCAAGCCTTGTAAATGTTTTTAAGTAGGCCGAAGCTATGCACGTTGTTTACATAAATCTCACTTGATCACTTCAATTTGTACAATACAGCATTTGGTGGGGAAACAAACCACTTCATGCTGGTAAAAGAACATGGGCCACAGTTAGTGGGTAGATTTAAATTATGTCATGCTTATGTGGCATATTTTATCTTTTCTCCTTTCTTTTGATACATCACTCCATTTTGAAATGAAAAGAAAAACAGGAAAAGGTTTACAGTTATGATTCTAGGGTGCATCTTTTCATCCAGGAACACAGCATGTTCTTTTTGGATGCAAAAATGAATCATCAGTGCGTCCAGATGGATGCAGATAGATGCAAAATAGTTTCAGATAAAGATGCAAGATAGGCTGAGTGGCTTTCGCATTTAGAAAATAATAATCCTATTTTCCTCCCTTCTCTTTTATTTGTATTTTGTTCCCACCCCACCCCCATTTATTTTGATCCCCCTGTTTATTACGAATCTTAGAGTGAAAACTTGTGAGATTTAATAAAGCTCAAACTGCACTCGCCAAAGTAACAGGTGCAATTTGAATCTTATAAAAAATTTCCTTCATGCTAATTAATTCCCAATTGAGCTTGGCCTCATTCTCCTAATGGCCCAAGGAGAGAAGAGAGAGAGAGAGAACTTGAATGGTTCCATGTGACAACTCTTATTTACAGGTTATGATAGAAATATAATTATTAGTAATTATAATATTCAATTTATCATTTGATAAATTTTTAAACTTTTAAGGAGGCAAAAAATAGCTGAGAAGGAGGAGTTTGGCAAGTTTAAGGGCTCCAGCCTGCTATCGGGAGAGTTGGAAGACCTGGTCGGTGTGAGGTATCGGCCAAAGACAAGGGAGACCAAATCCACTTATGAGGTTTTGCTGAGTTTTATACAGGCTGCCATTGGTGATCAGGTAATGAGATACTTCATGTAGCTTGACTCAGTTGCTTTGTTGCTTTTTTGCTTCAATTTCAGGAATTTTTAGTTGTTACTCCCTCAAGGACAACAGATAATATTGATACGTTGCTGTTTATTTTTTGTTATATATTATTCTTTATTAAATAATTGACAGAGCTGATTTTGTTTCCATGTAGTTGCACTGCTTTGATAATTTGTAATTGCACTGTTTGGGATCTCAACAAATCACATTACTGGTATATTACATTTTATTATATTATGTTGTATTGTAGTGTATTATATTATGTATTATTCTGTATTATTTTGTATTTTATTGTATTATTCAATATTTAACAATTATTCTCCAAAATTGAGGTGTGTTTTTTTTGAATAGTGGAAGAATATTCACCAACATGCGAAGTAAATATTCAAAAAGCCACTATTCACCGACTTTGAAGAAAATACTTTTATTAGCATATACAAACCCGGTGACAACACAACACATTCAAGAAAAATAAGCAAGAATTTTCGGTTAGCATACCTATAATAACCATAGATACAAAGAAAAATAACAAAATACAAAGAAAAGTTACAAAATTGATTAAATAGATAATTAAATTTCTGTGCTTACATGTACTTTTAACTTGTATACATTCATACATACTTCACTTTGTGGCGAAGAATACAATAACAATATTTGGTATATAAGACTGTTTGTATTCATAATTCCAGAGTACCATTTGATTAATATGTATTAAAACTAAAAGGTTTACTGGTCATGCTTTTAGATTTTTTCAGGTAAATGTATCTTTTAAATGTAAAAATAATTCTAAGTGGACATTGTTGCTGTTTATTAGCCCCGAGATGTACTTTGTGGTGCAGCTGACGAAGTTCTTGCAACATTGAAAGATGACAAATTGAAGGTATTTCAACCAGTTCTCTCTGTTACAGGAATTTAATGAGTTTCGGTCTAATATAAGTTAAGTTATAAAAGCACATATGAATTGGTAACTTGTACACAAGAGAAATGTTGGGTGCATATAATGTAGCACACAGTGAGGTGCTTTTTTTGACTAAACATGTATTTATTTTATTAGAGAAATGAGTTATTTTTCTGTACAGTAAATATATTTTGTAAAATAAGATAAATGAGAAAACTTTGAGAAAAGCAACTGCTAGCAAACACATCAGAAAATTATGAGAACCACACATAAAACATATTAACTATTATTCTATTTTTATTTTTACTTTCATTTTATTTTTAAAATTTACATGACGATGTAATACAAAGTTTTGCTAACAATAGAGACTTGATTTAAAACATGAAATTTAGATCATTATCATTTCTGTTGTGACAACAAGAGCAGTTTCAAAATTAATCTCACATTTGGTTCAAGTTCATGAACCTTTGCTGTGCATTTCATCAATTTCAACTGTTTAAAGTGAGTTCCTCAGTAGTTAAACTGCAAGTTCTGAGTTTAACATTACTTTTTGATGATTTTTAGCTTCATAGATTTTCACTATTTTATGACTGAGTCTTACTAGTACTGTACTAGGCTGAATCAATTTTGTTTCTTGTCAAATCTTGTTTCCATCTGACCTTCAGTCTTCAAAGTTAGCTTCAAATGCAAACTGAACAGATAGCAAAGTGATGGTCTTTGGCAAGTAATTGCCGTGACACACACATGTTGTCAATCTGAACTTTAGCTTTTTTAATAAGTCTATGCTGCAAGGGAGGATTCATAAATTTTTGAAAAAGGAGGCTCAGAGGCTACAACCGATTTACAAAATTATTGTAGAAAGAGGGAGCCCAAATTCCCTTAAAAGAGCATTTGAATGGTCATTTTTTTTATTTTTTTGTTTGCAAATATTTCACCAATAAGGGGGCCTGGGTTCTCTGGGCCCCTCCCCTACATGTAAATGCGCCACTATGTTGAGTTATAGAAACAAGCACATCAGCTAATCATAGCATTAAAGTTTTTGTCTTTTTATAACTGTTTTTCATTAGTCATCATGAAGTAAAGTAAGCAACATTATTTCCCAGCTTTAAAACCGGCTGTAAACAAATCTGTTTTGTTTGTTGTCAGGACAAAGAGCGACAGAAGGAGATCGTGTCCCTTCTGGGCCCCACCCCAGATGAGCGATTTGCCTTGTTGGTGAACCTTGGCAAGAAGATCACTGACTACACTGTGGATAAAGACTTTGGCAACAATGGTTAATATTTGTCATTCACATAAATTATTTGTCATCACTTAGCCACCCTCCTCGGCAGGCATTCTTTGTATAAAGTCATTCTTGAGTTTTTTTTTCTCATTCAGGATCTTTGCAACTTTCTAAGCTTCACTTCCAAAAAATGTTTAATTTGGATTTCCTTCATGGAGAAATTAGCAATTGCGCATCTGGCTGAACAAGAGGAAGAATGTTGCCAACAATATTCTTGGCACCGTGGCAGGAATTCATCTGCAAGTAGTTGTAGTTACAATTGGAAAGTTCTGCATGATTTTGAATAGAATAGTCAGGAATACTTTATTTAAACAAATGGTTGTCACCTAGGAGCTTAAGAAAGAAACTTGTTACAACATGGGGTATCTTAAGTGCTGGGAATTTTGTTAATTTTTTTTGGACCATTTTCCATGAATTGAAATAGTTTACAAAGTTTCACATAAAACCGGAAGTGTTTTTTGCTGTGTTTGATTGCTAAGACCCAAGTGTGACATACACTAATGTCTTGTAAAATTTTTTTATATGACTACAAGAACTTTAATGAAAATGCGAACTCTTTGAGTTGTGCAGAAGACACCAAATAATTTCATGAATATACAGTAGATCTGTAATAATTACTAATACCATAAATGTAATCAGGGTTCAAAATAACATTTATCAAATATGCCTAATTTTGTCTAGTCTTTTTCCCATAGTCCAAAGTTTTTGCTGGCTGTTTTCAAGCAATTTTAAAAGTCTATGTATATTTCTATTACGAGGAGTGTTTCAGTCAATTAGAATGTCCAATTTGCAGCATGTAAGGGTTTTTTTTAAAACAAGAAATGACCTTCCTTTCTGCGTGTTGAGTAAACCAGCCTCGACCTTATTTTGCTATTGATAAAAAAGTGTTTTTAAAAACCAAAAAGTTTGTTTTTACAAGCACATTTGACAAACTGAAAACAACGTTTTTGCCAAATCATGATCTTAAACTATATTGTGAAAATAGAAATCACGGGTGGTCCTAAAACTGCTGGCTATTTTGAACTCTGGTAATAAGATAAGGGGCCAACTATTCTTAGAGTTATTTTTATAGAGTTACTGTATAGCGAAGAGTTAGAATTAATCCAAAACCTTGAATTTAAGTTTTTGAATTCTAAAACCTTGAATTAATGATTTTGGAATCCAAACCTTGAATTCGAGGTTTTGGTTTTCCAAAGTCTTGAATTCAAGATTTTGGATTTCAAAACCTTGAACTCATGATTTTGGAATCCAAAGTCTTGAATTCAAGATTTTGACATATCCAAAAACGTGAATTCAGCATTTTGGCAATCCAGAATCTTGAATATACGATTTTGTATTCGTATAATTCTAACTCTATGACTTAACTCTACGAGAAGAACTCTGCTGCTAGTTAACCTCCATAACACAATCATATTGTATACTATTACTTTATATAAATGTGTTGAGTTTTGCAGTTCGTCTCGGCTGCATTGAATGCTCGCCACTAAATGAGTAAAATTAGTGAATAAAATGTTAAAAATGTAATGACTAAAGCATTTTAGTATGCTTATGTAATAGTTTCATCCTTCTTATGATTGTTTTCATGCAAAACAGTATGCAAAACCTGCAGCCATGTATTTAATTGTTTGGATTGAATCCATGCCTTTTCATTGATTTCTAAATTTATCCATGTTACTGTAGTTAATTATAGCTGGACACATAAAGCAGTGAATGCTATTAGATTTTAAGGAATCTATAAAGGTTGTTTTGTTTGTTTCAGATGAAATTATTGATGAGACTTATGGAGTGGCTGTCCAGTTTGATGAAGAGGATGAGGTAATTCTTGATTTAACTCTTTCTTGTTTAGATCCTTACTATCGAATTTTACAAGTAACACACTGTACATAAAATATAAAACCAGCACAAACATTGCAACTTGTAAGTTTGAGACAACAATTGGGCCCTGTGATGTGAGCTAGACTGTGTTTATACCTGCACATGGATCTGTTTTGTAAATGTATTAAAGTTTTGGAACATGTAGCTTTAAGGTTCAAGCTTATAAAATTATTTTTTTCAAGTTTTTACAACCCCTTTGATAATAAAAATTGTCATTAACAACCGGCATTGTTTTAAATCTTCAGGAAGAGAAAGACTTTGATGAAATACGTGAGGATGAATCTGATGATGATGAGGCTGGAGTGGAAGCTGATGCCATGACAACTCTTCATGGAGATGTAAGTTATTCTCTGCAAACAAGTAGGAGTGAATTCCTAACATGCACGTTTCTGACTTGTATTTTCACATAATTCTCTTTGACAACCAGGCAATAACTAATCTTCAATTTTGCCCCTGAGGCGCTGGTAGTCACAAAGGCTTCATTCTCTACCAATTCACCTGGAATCACTTTTTGCACCATCCGAATTCCCATCATTGCATAGCCTAGTCTTACGAGTTCCAGACTGCATTCTTGACAGATGTGGTTTTTCCTCCTAGTTTCCATAGAACAGCTCAACCATAGTGATAATTTTCCAAGAGATTCTGTAGTTTGCTATTGTATTTTGTACATTACGACTTTTTTGATGAATGTCAGGAAAGTTGACAAATAGTGTACTACTCCATTCCATGCATTGTTCAATGATATTCCAGAAATTGAATACCTAATCTGTGCTGACTACTCCTTTCTCTTCAGGGTTCTCCCAAAAGAATCGCAGCGTGGCGCAGTGCCCCTCTATTCTTAGCGAGCGCCCTGCTGAGACCATTATTAAAGCCATTGAAGTCATACCTTTTTTCATAAAAAAAGATTGACTAAACGTGGAAAGAAATTGATTTAGACTGAACTTTAAGTTTGTTCATTCAATCAATCGTTCGCTTCTGCCCTGTTATTTTGCAAGCCCCAGATCCCAGCATCCATCAATCTGGCGCAGCTGTTTTCGTTGCTAAGACACAGAGAAAGAAGGCCAATCAGATGCAAACATCATCATAATCAGATGCAAACATCATCATCATTCAGTTTCTGCTGTCATTTTCTGTTGTTAACAATTAGAAATTTAATTTACAGTTAGAAGGTGATGCCAGCAAGACAGTTGGAGACCTTCTGCACCCCCGCGACATTGACGCTTTCTGGTTACAGCGAGAGCTGAACAAGTATTATGGTGATGCAGAGGCTTCCAGAGCCAAAGCTGAGGAGGTGCTTGAGATTCTCAAGAGTGCGAGTGATGAGCGAGAACTTGAGAACAAGTTGATGCTCCTTTTGGGTCATGATAAGTTTTCCTTCATCCGGCTAATCAGGAAGAACCGCAGTGTGGTACTGTACTGCACCCTCCTGGCCACAGCACAAAGCGTCAAGGAGAAGAAGGAAATTGAGGAGAAGATGGAGGTAGATCCAGATCTGGCTACAATTCTTCATGCTTTAACAGAAACGGAGCAAGGAGATCTTATTCAGGTAACTGGTTACTATGATAGTAACTTATGTGGGTCATTGCTTGCTGTAGCTTCTTACTCAAAGTTATTGGTTATTATAGTTACCTTTTGAAGTGTTATTGGTTGCCATAATTTCTTGTAAAGATTTTATTGGTAATGGTTGTGTTATCTTCTAACATGAACGAATAGTTGCCATAATTACTTTTTGAGCTGAGTGGAATGGCTACAGAGAATACTTGCTGACCAGGGTGCGAGTATTCAAATGTGGGTATGTGCTAACCCAGGGTTAAATCTTAAGCCCACGATTTGGTTTACCTCTCTACAGACTGATTTGAACTGACATTTTGGGTTTATGCAATTTGGTCTCCTTAGAGTGTTTCAACAATACTTTATCATAACCGGAATTCGTATTCTTAGAAAAAGAAAATGAGTTTAAAATTTCGGCTAACTCTGGCCAAGAAGTAATTGTATCTGAAGTTTTTAGGGCAGTGTAAACTAAAATGACTTGTCATGAGTGGTTTAATTGTGAAGTATACCACTGAATATATTTCATGGTGGCTGAAGTAATTCCTAATACTATTTTATGTTGGTGTTGTAGGAGGAGCGAGCGAGAAAAGCAGCAAATAGGAAAGCTCGCATAGCAGCTGATCTCGATGCACTGGAATCAGAGCAAGTAAGTGTGAAGTCTTGGTCTGTTGTGTTTTCAAACTTCAAACTATTTTTAAATTTTTAGTAATATTTCTTAACTTTTATAGTTAAAATTAAGAAATTTTTATCACCATAATAAATCAACTCTTCAAGTGAATCAAAATGAATGGTCACAGCAGGGTATTTTGACAGCTGGCTTAGCAGTTGAGAATAATAGTCTTTCGCAGGACAAGGGATAATTAGAAGGAGTTGCCAGTTTTAGAGCCTAAAATGTAAGAAGCTGGCTTTGACTGTTGTCTGTTGTTTTTTCAGCCTGTGCATTTTGCTTGAATGGTGTAAATCAAATGTTGTTGTTATAGAATCTGACATCACAAAGCATGATTGACAGCCTTTGATATGTCAGCCAATTTTTCATGAGAAAGTTAATTGTGTAGTTGGTCTGAAAATTACCCTTATTTGACAAACTTGACTGCAAAAGGTTTTTACTAGTCAGCCCATACTTTTAGTCAGGGATTGGGCTCTGTACATGTGTTAAATATTTTTTGTTAGTTGAAGTTCTTTCTTGTTTGACCATTTCTAGGGAGGAAGCAGTAAGAAAATGCTTGATCTTGAGGACTTGTCTTTCAAAGAAGGGAGCCATGTTATGGCCAACAAGAAATGCCAGCTGCCGGATGGTTCATTTAGGAGACAGCGAAAGGGTTATGAGGAAGTTCATGTGCCAGCTTTGAAACCAAAGCCTTTTGAAACAGGAGAAGTGTGTGTTTTGTGTAGTTTTTGGCTGACATCATCTGTTTATGTTTAGATCATAACTGGCAATTTTCTGTTTAAGAAATCATCTGTGCTAAGCGAACATCTATAAAGTTATGAATGCACCTGGGAAGTTTGGAAAGGACGAGATGAGCATTTGAGTGGCACAAGGCAAAGCTTCCTAAGTCAGGGTTGCCACAGTCCTTGAGAATCCTGGAAAGTCCTGGTATTGGCAAAAAAAAATATTCCAGGCCCTGGAAAGTCCTTGAATTTGGGTTGGGGTCCTTGAAAATCCTGGAATGAGCAAAATTTTTCGCCTTTTACTGCAAAATAAAATCAAAGTTGTCATAATCGGACGTTAGACCTTTGATATAACCATGTTTGAAAACAAAAATGGTGATTGAGTAATTCGCGAAGGCAAATCTTGTTAAGGTCATTGCTGAATTAGTATACAGAAGGAGAAATTTTTTGACATAGCGTATTTTGTTTGGTTCAAAGTGTCCTTGAACTTGCTCGAAAAGTTCCTGGAATGTCCTGGAAAAGTCCTTGAATTTCACATCCAGTTAACAGTGGCAACCCTGCCAAGTGCATCCACAACTTGATAGATGCAAGACCAAGTCGTAGGCCATTTTTTTAGAACATCACTACTGCCTTTTAACAGTATTTTTAAGAAAAATACTTCCATGTAAGCTGACAAAGTACAAATTCTCCTTATCTGTTCTGAGCGTTTTTAATGTTTGAACACAAGGGTGAAATTTAATCAACACACGAACATGGATCCGTCAGGTTGTTGCACACTTGCATCATACAAAAATGCACAAAAATTGCCAGCTATGTTCTAAATTCTAAAGTATATATGTACGACTCGACAAGTACATGCCCACCTATCTAAAATGCAACATAAAAAAGTAAATCTGAGAAGAAAGCTGGAACCGAGAGAGTGAGCCTATAAAAGGCTCTATGTGCGAAACAGTGCAACTAGTGTTGATGATAAAGAAAAAGAGAGGGAGCAACAGAACATATTTTCACTAACTGAATATAAATACAAAAGAATTGTTCCATGCTTTTGTTGTGCATCTGTTGCGTTACAGATGCACTCGAGAAATTGAGTGAGCACTGGAGCAGCTGGAAATCCACTTTGCTTCACCAACCGTTTTTAAAACGCTTCTCTGATGCTCTCCCAAGTTCCTTCATGCATCCACAACTCGATAGATATGGAGAATTTGAAGATAATCTTTACTTGGGAAACGCTTCAATTACGCTGGATGAGGTGGTAACCAAATAATAAGAAAGAACACATTAGGAGTTGTGATTAAGCCAACTTTTATTATTTTACTCAAAAATTGAACTGAGAATTGCAATTTTGCAAGAGACTACTGTGTAAACAAAATAATATCTGATTTGACAGTACACCAACACACATCCAAATTGATGGGCTAGTTCCTTTGTGAGTTAAGGTTTAGGTTTAGAAAGCAGTACTGCCATACCATTATTCTTGTGTTCAACAGAGTTTGACACCCATTACAAGCTTACCACAGTATGCACAGCCTGCATTTGAAGGATATCCAACCCTGAACCGTATCCAGAGTCGCCTTGGTGACATGGCCCTTAACTCTGATGAGAACATCCTTCTATGTGCACCAACTGGTGCTGGTAAGACCAATGTGGCACTGCTTACCATACTTCGCGAAATTGGCAAGCACATCAACTTGGATGGCACTATCAACACCGATGAGTTCAAGATAATCTATATTGCCCCAATGAGGTCTCTTGTACAGGAAATGGTGATGAATTTTTCCAAGGTAATTTTTCATAAGGCTGTGCCGCAAAAATATCTTGTGGTGGACACCTTCATTGTTAAGCCTTTTTGGGCTGTAACCCTTTTTCAGGCCCCAACCTGGGGACAGTAGTACCCATATTAAAGGGGGATGTCCCACGAAGCCTTCAAATACACTCTAATTTTCAAAATCAAGAAAGCAATTTTGCACACCCTACTCTATTTGAGAATAAACTGAAGAAACCACCACCTTTATTTTCAGTTTAAACTTCAAAGTAATGGAAATATAATTTTACATTCCACAAATTGCCCATAAAGCTTATTCTTCTCCAGAACTACAAGTTTACTTACTTACAGCCATCGCTTAGTGCTGAGCATAGGCCATCCAAGAATGTCCTCCCGTACACCATATTTTAGCCATCTTGGTGATCTGAGTCCAAGACTTGTCAGCTGTCTTAGCTTCGTCCTCCACTGTCCTTTGCAACGTATTTTTTGTCCTTCCTCTCCTTCTCCCTGCTGGATTTCAGCACAGTTAGTTATATCCGTGGTTGGCTTTCTGAAAGTGTGCCTTATCCATCGCCACTTTATATTAAACTAGATATGAAAATGAGCTCTTAAGGGATTTGTACAGTAGTAATTAAAGTTAATGATTTATATTTCTTAGTCGGTGCTAAAAACCTAGGGCAGGAAGATACTCCCATGCACTGACTGTGCAGATGCTTTGCAGGTTCAATATGTTGATGCTGTCTGGTACGAAATTGTCTTGATTCTTCTCCAAAACAGAGTGATATCGCCGAAAAACAGAGTCTTTTGAAAGTAATTTTGAAATATAAAACTATAACTAGTCCAAAATAGGTTGTCAAGTAAATTTTTGGATTATGTTCCCTTATGTCAACAATATGTGGGTGGGAGTTATTATCCTTTTAGGATTGTAAACACGGCTGTTTCATAACAGTGCTTAAGTTAAAGTTTGATTGCATTTATTAGAAACGGTATTTATAATTTAAATGAAGTTCCATATACAGTAGTTAAGCTCTGATTGCTACCGAGGATTCTGAGCGTAACAGATTATATGTACCACCATGTTGCATTGTGTAACACTAAGGTGATTAAACTTATTTGGAGATTGGTGGAACTTTGTAACTTAGCAAACATAATATGAATTGCCCAGCTCCGTCGCCAAACTTTGTTATAATTGGAAATGGATGCCTTTCCCAGTAGTTTCTTGATCCGAGTCATTCCCTGCCTTTTTCCGTTTGTGTTTTCTGCATGACTTGATCAAGGAGAATAACACTCTTTTTATAAAAATATTGTTTTTCGGAAGGAGGCTGAATATGCTTATTTTTTGGCCGATTTTAGGCTAAAACTATTGTTACAAATATTCTTAGTTTCGAGAAAGTCGGTGACTTGGAGTTTCCGTTTTTAAAATGACTGTGCTATTGAACAGCATGTTTGCGAGTGAGGTCAAGATGTCACCTCAAACGACACTTAACTTTGGCTTCAAGAAAAACATTTCTCACATGGGAACCGTGACCTGATTTTGTTTCAACTGCTAAGTCAAAGTCAATAAAACGCGATTACAGTATCGATTACAGTATACTGCACCAAAATATTTGTTAACGAGCGGTCATAAAATTTTTTGCTTGATGTGCAAAATTGTGTTCTTAACAAAATCTTAGCTTCGCCATTTTTCTTAAACTAT
>JAOBRG010094438.1:1255-19914 GCA_027574985.1 Umimayanthus nakama | reverse complement strand
GGTCATAAAATTTTTTGCTTGATGTGCAAAATTGTGTTCTTAACAAAATCTTAGCTTCGCCATTTTTCTTAAACTATTTTTTAAACTTGACCAATTACAGCCTCAGTATTCTTATAAAGTATATTCTTATATAAAAAACAGTGGATCCAGAAAACACCAACTGATAACAACTTGAAAGGAGTCAGTTTGTTGATTGCTTTTGTCATTTGTTTATGTTGTACAGAGGTTGAGTACATACGGTCTTCAGGTGTCGGAGCTTACAGGTGATCATAACCTGAACAAAGAACAGATCAACAGTACACAGATAATCGTCTGTACACCTGAGAAATGGGACATCATAACACGCAAAGGAGGAGAGAGGACTTACACGCAGCTAGTACGGCTTGTAATCATTGACGAAATCCACCTTCTCCATGATGATCGGGGTCCAGTTCTTGAATCCCTCATTGCGAGGACAATTCGTCAGATTGAGGCAACACAAGAACTTGTGCGTCTGGTTGGCCTTAGTGCCACTTTACCCAACTACGAGGATGTAGCAACATTTATGCGAGTTAACCCAGCTAAAGGACTGTTCTTCTTTGATAACAGCTTCCGCCCTGTCGCTCTGGAGCAGCAGTATGTTGGAGTTACTGAGAAGAAACCGGTTAAGAGGATGCAGGTGATATTGCCAACTAAAGTTCCTTCAATTGTTTGAACATGTTCAAGGCTTAGAATTCCATGAAAAACCAGGATTTTCTTGTAAGGTCCTGAAAAAATTTTTCAATTTTGAATTGTTAGGATGATTTAATTTGTTTGTTGGTGGGATGCAGGTGAGCATCTTTAATCTAGGATTCCCTTTTCCTCCTAGAGTTTCTTGAATTGTTTGAGTTTGGAGATGTTTTGTTCAAGGACTGAAATTCCTATAAGAACTAGTTTTTTTGTAAGGCCCTGGAAAAATCCTTGGGTTTTGAACTTTTAGGATTATATTGATTTTGTTTTTTGGTTGGCTTGTAGAAACCAGTAGGCTTCACACGGGTATGTGAGTCAGTTAATTTACAAGAAAAAAGGGTTTAAATTTTTGCGAGAAGGAATAAAAGCTATTCGAAAGAGTTATTGACGTGGGGGGGGGGGGCATTCCATAATTATTTTAGAACCTTGGAACAGGATTGTAAATTGCATGATGTTTATTCTATCGGTAGTGCGTACCCCACAAATGCAGAGATCTTGCAAATCAGTGTATCAACTTTTCTAGAATGTGGTTTTGCAAATGAACCACTTCTAAGTATCTTGTATATAAATCGTATTTCTTTTTGGGTCAAAACTAGAATTCAGCTAGACGGCACTAGCCAGTCACACCAACGGTCACATTAGCAAAGTAACCAAATAAGAAAGCAACTAGTAGGTGATGTGAATGGGTTAAACCTGCTCTGCTACTAGAAAGAATTACCCAAACATGCCTTGTTAAGGATAGGTGATAGCAACTGAAAACAAAACGCCCTTGAAACCAATATTTTATTTGCTTATTTATACAATCTTTTAACAGGGACATCTGTTTAGCTAAACTCTGATTTAAAACAGCACTAAATAAAAATAAAATAAAACAAAAGCCAACGGAAATGGCCGAAATGAGATTATTAGCCATAAGGATAGAACAGAGATAAAACTTTAAAATAGCGAAAAAATGTGAGACCTCGTATGCAGAACGAAACTTTGAAACAAAAAAGTGAATTTGTGGCGGTACTAAAACTTTTTCAAGCCTTTTTCTTGAGACTGTTTTATGTCAAAACATTGAGACACTCAAGGTTCCATCTCGGGCAGGTTTTTGTCCACAGTTTGGAAATTTGGCAGTTTTGTAGCTAAATGACAGAGGTTCAAAACCGTGCTAAACCACCATACTCAATATCAAAAGACCTATTTTGGAGTTTTGGCAATAAAATACGAACAAAGCGGCCTTTCATAAAAACGCCGACACGGTTTTGGACTGCAAATAGTGTCTAACATGAAAATATAACAATTGGTGCCATCAAACGCAACACGTCAGGTTTTGAATTCCGGAAAGAGAAGATAAAGGTCGGAAAACAAGGCTTTCGTTCTCTTCATTTATTTGAAATTACCAAATAAATATTAAACAGTGACTTCAACAGTTTTTCAGTACTGAATATATAGGTTTGTTGGGTTACTGCCCCAAACAAAAGTGATATGCTCCATTTACCGAAAACGCCGCGCAAACTGAACAGTAACATTAATTAAAAGCATGATACAAGATACATACTCTTCTGGAAAACTACAATAATTCTATACAACTTACAACAGCAAGAGCTATAGCATGTTCAATAAACTTGTTAATAACATACATCAAAAAATTACTCGATTCTGATTGGCTGAGAGCAGTTCAGTTAAAGAGTAACACCAGTGCAAAAAGTGTAACACCAATGCAAAAAGCGTAATACCAGTGCAAATTAAAAATCAAAAATTTCGAATCTGATCTTCAGTCCAAAGCTGTGAAAGATTGGAATATCATAAAAGTTTTCATAAACCTCCAATAACATTCGAAAATTTTCCGAGGGTTTCCGAAGTTTTCCGAACACTTTCAATGGTTTCCAAAAATTTTCGATAATTTTCAAAAAGTGTCAGAAGATCAAATTCATTTTTAGAACTTTCTTACTAACCGTTACTTTTAGAAACACACAATGAATCAGTCTTTCAAGAAAGGCTTTTGCAAGAAATATTTGTTCCGTCTAATAAGATAAATTGCAGCAGAGAAAGCAATATACTATAATATTTATTCTTAAACAACCTTACACTCTTTTTTTAAGGTGATGAATGAAATAGTGTATGACAAAGTAATGGACCATGCTGGCAAGAATCAGGTGCTGGTCTTTGTACACTCAAGGAAAGAAACGGGAAAAACTGCACGAGCCATCAGAGACATGTGTCTTGAGCGAGACACATTGGGTCTGTTTCTTAGAGAAGACTCGGCCAGCACGGAGGTCTTGAGGTAAGTAAAGTGTAGACAAAATATTTGCTTAGGGTAACACAATTTACATGAAGTGATATGGTAAAATTCGATTTGGATGCCTAGATGCCCTCCATTGAACAGAAGCCCACCAAACCTACGATGTAAAATATTTTCCAATTAGAACCTTCCCCCTTCCCCTCCCTCCGAAAGTATTCCTTTTGGTTATAAGCCCTGTTTTATATTCACAGGAATAGTAGGATAAACTATTTATTCTCAGTCTAGTTAAATACATATTTAGCTTGAACAAAGAGTTTGCGTCTTAAATTTGCCAAAATGTTACAGTATACAAATCTTTGAGGTTTTTTGCGGGGTGACAAGATTCGTAGATTCTTAAAAGTATTCCAAATGTTGGATGCAGGTTTCCCAATTTGACTTATGTAAACAATTTGGCTAGATCTGTATCTGTTTTCACCACACTCTGCTTGCTATCTGGTCTTTTTGTTCATTCAAGGAAAGTTAGGATTTTTCAGAATGTAATCCAAAATACATACTAAACAAAGTTTGAGGTTTTAACTTACAAATGCCAAATTTGGTGTATTAAACACGTGGGAAATCCAAAGAGATGTACATGTAGCTGAGAGAGGAGAAACTTATTTTAGTGAAACTGAATCATGACAGAATTTCCCCTGCTTCGACTAACCCCCTCTTGGTCAAGCTGAATCACCTATACCTTCAGTGCACATTCTGTAATTGCACATAGAACTAGTACTGCCTTGGTAGGAGTGAAAGGATTGATTCCATAGATAATGCTGCAATCTTTGCCTTGATAATCTACTCAAGCTAATAGTTGCCCTATTTCACAATTATTGAGATGTCGGTGCAAAAGCTATCAAATAGAGGATTTTAGGCAACCTTCACAAGACTTTAACACTTTTTTTTTTTGCAATGTTAGAATGGCTGTCGGGCTTACGTGCTCAACACATTGTTCTAGTAATCGATGTTGCGTTCCCTCCCAAATACAATCAACTGACTTTGCTTTTGGCTGGCAAATAAAAGAACCTTGCACCAAAACGGAAAGAAATCCTCTTTTCTCCGTGGGGGAAAAGCACTAGTCTTCCCCCCTCCTTTTTGAACTTAGGAAACAGAAGTGACCAGAAAAATTGTTGTTATGTAAGATCAGTCTTGGAAATAACGTCAAGTTCTGCAAGAAAAATCCCTTTAAGTCTCCCAGTATTTGAAAAGTAACCAGCAATTGTCAGTTAGGCTGTTTTTGAATTGACATCTTCAACTATGTCTGTCGTAAATTGTTCCGACTTCAAACAGCTTTGGATGTGCGCTGTGCTGATTCCTGATGTGAACAAAGTGACAGTGCTTTTTCTAACTATTTTAGATGTGTTGTTTCAATAGAAGGAACTGTAACATCTAATTTAGTTTTATAACTGGTGCGTTTGAGAATTAAAAAATGGTAGAATAAAATACAAGCAACTATCTTGTTGGTCGTAGGGCCACAAGACAGTTTTTTCAGTTAAACTTAAAGCAAACTGAATCAAAGCAATTAACTAACAATTTCAATTGATTAACATTAAATTTTGTGCCAGCTAAACATGTCCATCCTTTCTTCATTTTTTTGGCAAACTTGTGATGTTGCAGTAAAATAGGGCAACCTACTTAACTTTATGTTCATATTTTCTCTCCAAGAGCCTTGTTCACAGTGTCTAAATAGGTCACTTGACTTGTAACCTGAATAGTCCGGTCCAGAGTGCTTGAAGATTCTGTTACTACCTCAATTTTAATTAACAACTAAAAATAAATTCTAATTGCTTATCCAGGAGTGAAGCGGAGCAAGTGCGGAATCTGGAACTAAAGGATCTTCTGCCATACGGCTTTGCTATTCACCACGCTGGGATGACAAGGGTGGACAGGGCTTTGGTTGAGGACCTGTTTGCAGATCGGCACATCCAGGTTCTGGTTTCCACGGCAACCCTGGCCTGGGGGGTGAACCTTCCTGCTCATACAGTGGTTATAAAAGGCACACAGGTACTGTGTAAAGTTTCAATAAAGTTTCCTCTCAATGCGATGGTTAAAAAGTAACTCAGGTTATGTTACATATTGTTAAGTACTTGCGGCCTAGACCTAGTCTGATCATTGATTTTTCTCTTTCCATACGTTACCAAGGTTGTCAAGTTTTTTAAAATAGTAAAACTTGACCTCGTTACAACTCATGATCAGTATACTCGTATTGTTTGGTTTGTTTCTTCCAAAAATCTTTTGGCTTCCCTGTTTTAAAATGCAAACAAATGATGTCGGCAGTGGTCGGCTTGTGTGACTACTGTGCGTCAACACAGGATTTAAACTAGTGTTCACCTTGCACCTGGTTGGACCAACAACTCACATAGTCTTGATCAATCTTATATTTTCTTCCACAGTACTCAGATAGTGTACATCAGTGGTAGTGACAGTTTTGTGACAGCTGTGTACTAAGCTAAGCTGTGACAGCAGTGGCTTAAGTAGCAGTGTGACAGCGATGGCAGCAACATTTGTCTGTCAGTGATGTAAACTGACAAGGCTGCAATGAGGGTGACGGTGACAACGCTGTAACATTTCTGTGCACACTAAAGTGGCAGTGATGACAGCTGACAGCGCTCTAGCATTGCTATCGACATCATTGCTGCTACAACTCTGTACTCGTTTTTGCTGCGACAGAGCTGTGTTCATTTTCGCGGTCACAGTGTCTAACCACTGGGAGTATTCCTCTGAATTCCGATGTCACTTTTATTAAAAGATTTGCTTGTTGCAGATTTACAATCCTGACAAAGGGCGCTGGGTGGAGCTGGGGGCATTGGATGTGTTGCAGATGCTGGGGCGTGCTGGTCGACCTCAGTACGATACCAAGGGCGAAGGGATTCTCATTACCAGCCACTCAGAACTGCAGTATTACCTCTCGCTTATGAACCAACAGGTGTGTGGTGCGACATTAATTATTTGTGTAAATGCATGGCTGTCTATTGCTCGCCTTTTTTTTCTAATATGAACAATGTTTTTATTTACGGAAGATAAAATCGAAAAACTGATATTCACTATTTGCAGGAGGCAGCCAAAAACTGTTAGTTTTTATATATACTACAACAAAAAAGAACTTGTTACTTGTTAAATAAAATAAACACAATTCCACTTAGCAATAAAGTGTAAAACGCACGAAGATGCACGGGTTTTTTTGTTTGTCATGAAGTCTTTGTCCAAAATAATTCATGTAACACTGAATACATTTTCTCTAAATACAGCTGTACTGTACATGTATCGCGCGAGGTATTTCGTTTTCCAATGCCTTTTGCTATTTTGTTGCTGCTTACAGAAATGACAACAAATTAAAACCAACTTGAACCTGAAGTCGTCAAAACACGTAGAACAATGACCCACTGTTTCTTATAAAAAGTTTGTACTGTCATCTGATGGTTTTATTAATCATTCAATTGCTTTCAGCTGCCAATTGAGAGTCAGTTTATCGGCAAGCTCGCTGACAACCTCAATGCAGAAATTGTCTTGGGTACAGTTCAGAATGCGAAGGATGCTGTCCACTGGCTAGGTAAGTGTCCACACATGTCTGACAATCCTAGAATATTTGGTTCAAGTCTAGCAGGGATTACCTCTACTTAATTCTTATATTTCAGTGCACTCGCTACATACCAACTTTTCTCTGTATGCCTATAGTTAAACCCTGTTAGCAGTACTTTTACCTAGCACTCTGTTCAGTAGAAATAACGAAATTTGTCACACTTTTTAAATTATGAAAAAACTGAATCATTAGCAACATCCCCAGAACTTTTTGAAACCACAACAAAAGAACACTTCGTTTCCAGGGCAACACCAGGTGTTAGACCCAGAGAGCAGCCAACGAGATTTTTTCAATATTCGGTAGAAAATTAGGGCATTTTTAGCACATAAACCTCTTTTGAATGATATTTTAAATCTTGTTGTACTTGAGTTTTATCAATGTATATCTCGTTTATGTTTATAGCTCAGTTTGTAGCTGTCAGGGAGTCTTTAATATATTATTTCTATCATCTTTATTAATACAATCATCTTTAATACACTCACATGTCGATAGGAGTTAGCTGTTGCAGGTGTTGTGGTCGGTAGTTAGGGTTACAAGGGAGAACACATCGCATGGTTGTATATGCGTTACTCTTAATAAATAAATAAGCTGAATTTAGTTTAATTTACATTCATGTTCATTGCATATGAAGAGTGTTACGTACTTAAACCTCTTAACATTTCGAAGTAAGCAAACCAAGTTACGTCTGTGGTGAACTGATGCTAATATGAAACGTTTCTCTCTAGGCTACACCTACCTGTACATCCGCATGTTGAGGAACCCAACCTTGTATGGAATATCGCATGATGAAGCAGAGAAGGATCCTCTACTCGAACAGGTATGTCGTAACTCTACTCATACCATGACCATCACTGCCGTCTATGCTATTGCCACCACCACCATCACCACAACACCTCACCATCACTATCATCACCATCGCCATTACTGTTAATATTTACATGCTCTGAAATTCGCACATCTATGGCACAAAGGCCTCCTACCAAACCCATTCCGAGACTCCTTTCAGTACGCTACAAACGTCCATGGCTACAATACTAGATATGCTTCTCGCCAAATTTTCATAAGCAAAACGTTCGCACTAACTCTGGAAAGCAAACAATCTCCTTAATGCAACGTTTCTCTGGCAAAACACGCCAATGTACTTAAAAGATCTCAATGCACACAACTTTTCTAAACAGATAAAACTGCATCTTCTCGCTGAGCAACTAAGTTAGTTTCTACACTGTACTTACACTTGTAAGCTAGTTGGATTTTGTTCATAACTGCTCTCTCCTCCCATTATTACTTTTTTTTTATTATAAATAAGTGTTCGTCTCTACTCGTTTTGTTTAATAGATAGCATATCTGGAGACTGCTCGAAAACTGTAAAGTTACTCAGTCTCCAGGCTTTAACAGCGTACAAAGATACTGTTGTTACACTCTCTGATAATTTAGTTACGCATATTTAATTAATTAAGATACAAATATCTGCTATGAAAGTTTGTTAATTTGACGTGTGTGTTAAAGTGAACAGAGTGTTGTTGTCGTTGTTGTTGCAGTTACAGGTATAGTCATAACAGTTTTGTGAACACCACCTTTGCTGTCATCGTTATCTCACCACCAGTGCTAATACAATTGCCACCATCATCACGACCATTGCCACTATAACTGTCATCTTCATTTCCATAATTTTCACCATCGCCATTATTTTGCAGTCACCATAGTCACCACCACTATGATCTTTTTCACCAGCAATATCTCAACTTTACCATCAGTATTACCCAACCATCACCACCACCAGCGCTATCTTGGCCATCACCATCACCACTTTCTTCATCATCAGCATCTCAATCATGTTTCAACATCACTATTACCGGGATTATCACAATCTTCACAGTCACCATCATCATCACTATCACCTTACCATTACCTTTACTGCCATTGCCAGTGCCAATACAACCACTCAAACACCACCTTCATACCCATCTTTATCACAATTGTAACCATCGCCACCACAATCACCATCTAACCATCGCTTTCATCACTGTGGCCATCTTAACTAACTTCATTACAATCACCGTCACTTTTTAACACTGTCTTCACTAGCATCACCATGGCAATCATTAACATCTTTACCATGACCAGCACTAGTCTATAGCAGTTAGATTTTACCTTAACTCTTTCAAATTGTTCGCTCGAATTAGCAAAAGTATGTATTCATAAGTAAATATTTCCAAGTCTGACGAAAGGTCCAGAACATTCTTTTATAAAGATATGAGTGTGCTCCATGTCAACTCTGATCGATATGTGATCGTCCCTGTCGTCCTATCCATAAGCCTGCAGTTATGCCAATCATTTGGGTTTTTTGACAATCACCCCAATAACCCGGCAATGTTTCTGTAATAACTGCCTGATCATATTTGAACAAAGTTTGAATAAGCCAGTATAGTTTATGGGCAGGAAGGCAGCATGACCAAGTAGTTGAAAGCATTGACTTAAAACCGGGAGATTTAAAGCTTGAGTCCTGTGCCCGCCGGTCCTGTGCTCTTGTAACTCAGTGTTTGTAAAATTGCATTGCCAAGCCCCTTACGGAGAGCTATTGTATTTGGGACATTTATTTGGAAACTCGTTTTTGATTTAAAAAATCATTTCTCTTTTATCTTCTTTAACAGAGAAGGGCAGACCTGGTTCACTCCGCAGCTGCTTTGTTGGACAAGAACAACCTGATCAAATATGATAAGAAGACGGGCAATTTTCAGGTGAGATGAGAGACACTAAAATCATACACACAAGAACTCTCAGAATTAATTACGCAGTCAATAAGAACAGATTCAGACTATTATGCAAAAGTTGTTTGAAACTTTCTTGAATATAAATTAAGGTAAGCACGAACTTGACATTTGATATACTTTACAGATATCTCCAAGATACTAGGAAACCTGGAAAATAGAAGCTTGTCATGAAAAAACTTGGTATTGTATCATTTCAAAATCCAAGACATCAAAACCTGGATAAATGGACTTTTAACATTTCAAATTTTTTACTTGAAAACCTGGAAAGTTTTAGAGTTTTAACATTTCAAAATCTAGTCCTAGAAATCCTGGAAGATCTTGGAAATGTAGCATTTCAAAATCAAAACCAAGAAAAACCTCGAAAACTATGGAAAATCTGACTTGTGTGTGAGTAAAGTAAAATGATATCGTAAATCATTGCAAACAACTGAAGTCAGGATCCATCAATGTTTGGAGACGTTTTCATAATGGTTTTTGAAAGTCATGTAAAAGTCATGGAATTTAGATGTTCTAAATGACGTATCTTACTCATCACAACTAATTTTAGTTTTAAACCTGAGCTCGGTTACAAACATACATGTAGAAACCCTTTTCTTGCGAATTTTAGTTTATTGGCGTGATCAAACTGAAGCCAACTGAAGAACTGCACACATTTTGGGTACTATCTAAGTAATGGTAGTTCTTACTATACGCGCCATAGAGATTTGCTCCGTCCACCTTTTGCCAAAACAACAAAATGTCAGGGCTCCTTTAGGTTCAGCGGTACTGGGATCTGGAATTCCTTACCGCTGGATCTAAGGAGGACGCATGATCCATATAAACTCAAGTCAGGCCTCAAAAAACACTTCCAGTTAAGATCTAGCTAGCTTAAACTTATTTCATTGCCTTTAATGTTTACCATATGTCTCGTCTTAGTATTCTTTAACTTTAGCTTAATGTAATGTTTGTATTGTATTTTAAAACTCATGTTTGTAAGCTACTTTAAACAGAGCCCCATTCAAACCAGCTTAGCGGAACTGGGTAAATATTGTTGAAATAAATTGAAAATAAATTAAATGATCAGTTATTCGTTTGGCTTTTGACTTCAGCATCATTAAATTTGTCTGTACAGGATTTGAAATAAGACTTTTGACCAGCTTTGAATTTTTGAATTTTCTCGTTCTACTTTTTGGTATTTGTAGGCCTTTGATTCGCACCCTGTATACCAAAATGTGTTGGTATTTGTGCATTGCAGGTCACAGAACTTGGTCGCATTGCCAGTCACTACTACTGTACACATGAGACCATCTCCACTTACAACAATCTGCTAAAACCAACACTCAGTGAGATTGAGCTGTTTAGAGTATTCTCACTATCAGGAGAGTTCAGGCACATCTCCGTGCGAGAGGTAAGAATTGACTGGACATAAATATGAGTACAATTGAAGGACTGTTTTCTGGAACATGAACACATTTAAGAATACTTGTAGTACCACCTCGAAGCAGAAAGCATGAAAACAATTGTCAAAATCAAAATATCGAAAGTATTAGAAAAAATGAAAAATATCAAAAGTTCAATTCCACACATTTCTATACCAGATTGTAGTCTTGCAGAGACGTATACTTTTTCAACTTCGAACTTATAGCACTTGAAATTTAGCGAAAAACCTTAATAGTGGAATTATATTAAATTGATGTTAAGTTGACTCAGTTTTTCTGTATTTGGTGGGAGTTTTTTTTTGTCAAAAATGTTGGTTGTGGCTTGAACACTTTTCTGTATATCCTGAGAAGTAATTTTTATACTTTTCTTGTTATATGAAATTGTAGAATTTGTCTTATAGCTGTTTATGTGCTTAAAACTGATATTTGAGAAATATTCCCGTTCTTTAGACAAAAAATGAATCTATGCATAAACAGTTATATTGGCAACAAACATCAATCCTTTTTTGTCATGCAGGAAGAAAAATTGGAGCTAACAAAATTGCTTGAGCGTGTACCAATCCCTGTAAAAGAAAGTATAGAAGAATCAAGCGCGAAGGTGAGTGTAACGACTTTATTCCGTAATCTTTGGACTTTTCCAGTAAAATATGTTAAACTCTGAGAATAACATTTAAGTTAAATACTATAGGCTCGCAACGCTCTGAAAACACGTAAACAAACATACAGTCAGTGTTGTGTCAAGATTTTTTTTGATAATACAATAAAATTGCTCCAGGCTAATAAACATAAGGAGAAATAAGGAGCCCTATAACTACTTAAGAACCCTTTGCAACCAGCTTAAATGGATCCCAGGGACTCGTTTTAGCTCTGCGGAGGCTTTTGAGGATGCCATACTGTGTTTTTGTTGGTTTATATTTTCGATTTTAAGGGAATACACTAATTTTTGTCTTGTTTTGTTTTGTTTTCCATCCAGGTGAATGTGCTGTTGCAAGCTTACATTTCACAGCTTAAACTTGAGGGATTCGCCTTGATGTCTGACATGGTTTTCATAACGCAGGTATTTCCAACTCTTAGTTGGTGGTTAAAGTTGAAACCTTGTTTTCCTAAAGACAACCGTTTTTTTGTCAGACATTGCTTTCGTTAAAGCAATAAAAGAACGCAATAGTACTTCTCATTATGTACTCTCTTTAGGCACTGTAGATAAGAACATGTTGCTGTAAGTGTATGAGTACATAAATATACGAAAAAACTTCGTGTGTTTATAATATGCAGTTTTTTTGCTATTATTTTCGCTGAAGTTTTCATCCTCGTCTGGCAATAGACGCCATCTTGAAAGTATACTGTCTCTCAAACAGAATGTAGTAGAATAAAATTTGCAAATATTTAGGAAGTTCTGCTTGTTGGAGGAGTATGTGAAGTGCTACGACCTTTCTGAGGTTTTTTTTCCTTTTAAGGTATATTTTAAACTGACTTTTTTTTCCGGTCGATTTGCCTTTTCATAAACAATAAATTCCCAGAAAATCTTAAACTCTCAACCGACAAAGGATCTGCTGCCTTTCAAAAACTGTGTTGTGGAATGTTTTCATGGATTGATTTTTCTTCAGTTATGACTTATTTTGGAATCCACCCTTAAGCTCGAGATTAATTTGCTGATGTGAAACTTCGCAAAAGCTCTCTTCGGTGTCAGTTTGTTCAAGGGTTGTACCAGACTAGGAAACAATCTTTGGGATTTAATCGTACCTGTGATGCTAGGCTGGAGGCTAAAGAAATGAAATGTACTTAAATGTTGGTTTTATCATGTTTTTCCAGTCTGCTGGGCGTTTGATGAGAGCCATTTTTGAGATTGTCCTAAACAGAGGATGGGCCCAGCTGACAGACAGATGCCTTAACTTGTGCAAGATGATTGACAAGAGACAGTAAGTGTTGTGCTGTATTTTATCATGCCGAAATTTAATAGCATTCAAAACTAGTAGCCAAAAATACTCGCTATTACAACTGATGAAAATGCAATATTGAGTACAAATCCATTACTTTTATTGTTTCCGGAACATTAATAACGCTGTTTTTTCAAACTACGCTCTTTTAAACTTCACAATTTGACACGTATCTGTGTCAACCAACCCAGAATTCCCTCTTCCCCACCCTCGCCCTCTCACCTTCCCTCTTTCTGTCTGTCTATTTCTGTCTCTGTCTGTCTGTCTGTCTGTCTTTTTTTCTTTCATCAAACAATTAGAAAACCTTTTGAAATTCTCTCAAGTTCTCCGAAAAGGTACAGAAAACCTTAAGTGTCGAAAAAATACTTCGAAGGATTTAAAATCATTCGTAGTTCTTCTGAATTCTTCTTGAAATATTCGGGAAATATTTGGTATATTGTCTGAATAGTCTCAAAAATGTTTGCCCCTTTGAGCTCATGAGATTTTGAACCCTTTGAAAAACATATAGGTGCATATCTGTTCCAGGTGATTACCTATGCTAATTGTCTGATATTCGTGAATTTTTAAGGTGGCTTTCCATGACTCCTCTACGTCAGTTCAAGAAAATTCCAGGTGAAGTTATAAAGAAGATAGAGAAGAAAGAGTTTCCATGGGAACGATACTATGACCTGGGGCCTAACGAGATTGGTGAGCTTGTCCACATGCCCAAGATGGGTAAAACTCTGCACAAGTTCGTCCACCAGCTGCCGAAAATGGAGCTTGCTACTCACATTCAGCCAATCACACGGTCAGGATTTATTAACGTGATATGTCTTATAGCTAAGCCACTCATTAGTTAGGATCACTGTTATTATCTGAATTTGTAGTCGTTTACTAAACAAAAATGCGCATATTTTATGGTTAGAACTAAGAGGAAACGTTGGTATCTTGAAACTTCCCATCACAACGGACCTCTTTAATGGCTACTTCCTTTGAATCAACAGATCAACCTTGAGCGTTGAGCTGACCATCACACCCGATTTTCAGTGGGACGAAAAGGTCCATGGCAACTCTGAAGCATTCTGGATTCTAGTTGAGGACGTTGATAGTGAAATAATTCTTCATCACGAGTACTTCTTGTTGAAGAGCAAGTTTGCTGCCGACGAACACGTGGTCAAATTCTTTGTGCCAGTGTTTGAACCTTTACCGCCTCAGTATTTCATCAAGATTGTGTCAGACAGATGGTTGGGTATGTTAGACTGCTTGATTTTAATAACCAGTGACTCCTTCATAATACTTCATCAAATTTATACCAGCGAAATTGTTGGATATATGCTGTTCCTTTACATAAGCAATTCTTTCATAACACGTTATCAAGATCTTGGCAGACAGGTGGCTGGTTATGTTATGCAGCTTAACATTACATCAGTAAGAGACTCGCGGAATTGGGATAATCCAACCGTTGTCATACCTAACCAGAAATCAGATGTCAAACTGCTGGAGTGCAGTTGTAATTTTTAAGTTGCTACTCGATTTTTTCCCGTTTTGTTTGTTTGCCTTTGGCCCCATAACGTGTGTGCTATGACATTGAACTAGTGTCAAGCTGATGGTCATATGTCTATATGGCCAACAAATTGCTGTTAACAGGTAGCGGAAGCCCTCATGAATGAAGATCGTGAATGAGGATATCCAATTCTAGTAAAGACACCTATAGAATGTTTCCTACTCATTTTCTTTTTGCTCTTTAGGATTTTTTTGTTTGTTTCTAGTAACTTTTTTGTGCGTGGTAGGTAGGTGTAATGAAAACACCAAAAGTTTTAAATCCAAACTAATAGTGATGGATTTGCGGTTATCGTTAAAGTGTTCACTTATCAGCTTGGTACATATCAACCGGCAATGCTATGTCTCAATCGCTTCCTTTACTTATTTCATAAACATAATTTTGAAAGGGGTCCATAAACATTCAATTAAAAAGACAAGTATAGTAAATACATAAACAATTTAGCAGGTTACAAGACTAAGTTGATGATGGAAAAAATGGACTTAAAGGTATTCGTAGTAGTGCTATATACCTCTAATGGTAAAGAGTTCCAGTCATTAATGGTGTGAAAACGCAAGTATTGCTTCTCCAGTTTGTCGATCGTGTAACATGATTTATTTAAGGTAAGATGTGCACCGGGCCTTCAAGTCGCGTGGTTTGAATTAACATTGCCTTCTTTAACTGTGCTGTAGGTGCAGAAACTCAGCTCCCAGTTTCATTCCGCCATTTGATTCTGCCAGAGAAGAACCTGCCCCCAACCGAGCTCCTCGATCTGCAGCCTCTGCCAGTGTCTGCTCTAAGAAACCCAGCATTTGAAGCTTTGTACAGGGACAAGTTTCCATATTTTAACCCCATACAGACACAAAGTAAGTTCATTACTTGTAGTGAATGCACAGTTATCTCATGCCAAAGAAAATGCAGAACACTTTAACCTATCACATAATTGAACTAAAGAAAATACAGTAAATCTATTCTGTGGCAGGCAATGGGTAGTATTCAACTTTACTTGCCCTTCATTATTTGCACGCAACAGTTGAACTGGCACCCTTTTGAGAGTTCCCAAATTCAGCTCCGATGCTTAACTGCTCCTGCAAATACTTCCTAACGATTCCGAATACACCCGCAGTTTTCCCGATTATTCCAAACGATTCCAAAAAGGTTTCCAAATGCTTTTTTTCAAATTTAAAATGTTGTAAAAGCTCCTCGGAAACGTTTTTGAAGCGTTTCCGAAGTTTTCAGAACTTCACGAAAATTTTCAAGCTCTTTTTAAAAGTTCCGTAAACATTTGGGCCTGGGATAGAGTAATTAAAGGCTTCTGTTCATGCTCAAAATACAAGTGATGCATGGCCTATCCTCTGTTTCTCACTCAAAGGTAACTAGTTTGTAACTCCAGAGTCATTTGTATAGCATACCCTTATGGTCCCTCATCCCACACAGTACAAAACAAGAACAAATAACTGGTTTCTCATCGGCACCTGAACTGCAAAATTGCTACTACACTTCTTTTTCAAAAAGTAAAAGTTTATTTCCCTTCACTCTTTGAGTTGGAACTGACGCACTCACTACGTTTTGGACTTCCACAATATTTTCTCAACAGATATAATTTTTGAATAACGATGGGGCAAATGTTCACTTCTTGCACACTCTTTGCACACTCGTGAAAATGTTGATGTTTGTCGACGATTGCAAACACGCTTTCTTTTATAAGAACCAGTAGCTTTCGGCTGAGGCTTGGTTGCCTTAAGTTTTCGGCGATTTCATGCTCGAATTGTATTAAATTTTTCATAATTGCTTGTATTTTAGTTGTCCGAAAGAGTACATGTAAAACGACACTAAAGAGTATTGTTTTGGTGCTGCTTCGTTTAGCGAAAAGACTTGAAACTGTCAATATAGCGTCCGCGAACGTGACGAGCATGCTTATCTCTATTCAAGCGTACTGAAGCATACTATCACCAACCTGATCTGATCAGATCTGATAAAAATTTCAGCCTGGTGGTTGTTCTTAGCTTGTTCTTAATTTTTGGACAAATCTCAGTCTGAGTGTTCGTATAAAGTTTGTTCTTATCAAAAATAGAGTGTGCGTCTGATGAGAAACGGGAAATACATTTTTTCTGCTTTAACCAACAACAGACACAAACTGTGTGTATATAATATGGTTCGTGATAAAGTACAAACACGTAGTTGATTTATAGTTAAGTTGAGTTTTGAAATTTTTGTGTGATTTTTGTTGCCGGATGTGTAAGTGTTAATACCTATATGTTGAAAATTGTTTTTATTGTGGTCTTCAGAAATTTTCATGAACGTTCAGTCAGTTTAGTTTAAAAAAAGTTTAGTGTAATTGTGTGTTCTTTGAGACAAGGATCAATTAAACTTAATGCACAACATTTACACAGGGTGACATTAAACATGCCTTGGCTTTTTTTCTTTCCAGTATTCAACACTTTATACAACTCAGATGAGAACGCACTCATCGGAGCACCATCAGGCAGTGGGAAAACAATCTGCGCAGAGTTCGCCATTGTTCGACTCATCCAGCAAGTACCTGATTGTCGCTGTGTTTATATTACACCACTACAATCACTTGCAGATCAGGTATCTTCTTAAACTACTGCCCTGACATGAAAACATTAGTAATAAGACGTTAGTGAAGAGATCTTTGTCACGAAGTGATTTACAAAAGGGTACTCAATTAAGATAAATAAAACACAAGCAATGTAAGGAAAATTACAATGAAAGTACTTAAGTGTTGTGTTACAAGAGTAACTGTCATTGGATAGTAACTAATTAAAGAAAAAATAAAGAGTAGTTTTGGTGGTATTACTACTGTCAAAAATATTATCCCTCTTTTAGCATGCATTCGATTGACCAACTTCTGGAAGAGGAATACTTAGCATTTTGGAAGATTTCTAAATTTTTTTATTTAAAAGTTTGTCAGCAGTAGGTAAATAGACAACAGAACAAGGTTTCCCCTTTTTAGGCCTTTCTACCCATACCCAAACCCCAATAAAAGCAATGATCAGGAATTTAAACCCATCCCCAAACATAATAATAGGCTTAAGAAACACACGTGGAATAAAAAAATAAATGTCAGAAAGCCGATTAACAAATACAAATAACAAGAAGCGGTATTATACTTACGTTTCCACCATGAACACAACTGCAAGTGCCAGTTTGGTGGTATTTCGGGCCAACAGTTTTGTAGATCTTGTGTTGTCTGCATTGACCACTTTGTTCTTGAAAACGGAAAGTTTGCTTTAAACCGTAGTTAGTTTAACTATTATTCCGAATTAAGAATTAGTATTAGTTTAAATCGTACAGCTTGCTTTGAAATAAGCACACTACTCAATTCCTGAAAGCAGTCAATCGAATGCATTGTTCCAAATGAGACACATTCTAAGTGTTCTTTTTCTTTTCCACTTTTTCACAAGAATACAAGTTTTTTTTTGAAGGGTAGGGGATCATATCAGCATCAAAATGTCAATAACCGCATATCAAAGTGACCGGTTTGCAACATTCAGTATCTGTGATATTGAAATGATGCCATTTGAAATGTCTTCATAACAATTGGTAGGTTGATTTATTGGTGGGAATAGTGTAATTAGTTAGTTTACAGAATAATTGGTGAAGATTGTTATTGTTATGTAGGTGTACGTGGATTGGCAGAGCAAGTTTGGTCTTCAGCTTGGAAAGAATGTTGTAATGTTGACTGGCGAGACGAGTGCCGACCTGAAGCTTCTAGCCAAGGTAGGAAGGGCGTTAATATTGGTGAGAGGAGTATCGTTGTTATGACTGCTAGTGCGTTTTTCTTTTGTAGCAGTTGCTCTTAGTTAGTACTCTCACTTTCCGAATAGCAGAATAAAAGTATAAAGTACAATAAAGTACAGTGCAGGGCCCAGTTGTACGAAGAGTGGATAACTTTATCTAATCCAGTGGATAAAATTGACGCGTTCTCGATTTTGATTGGACAACTCGCCAATTTTATCCACTGGATAAGGATTTATCCGCTTGATAGAGCTATCCACTCTTCGTACAACTGGGCCCAGTACAGTACAGCGTGGGCCTAGATACAAATATCTCAAAAAATGTTCCAAATTTCTTTCTAGAAATTCTCATAAAATTCCTAAATTTCTTTAAAAATTTTCTAAATTTCTTAGAAATATTATTTTCTTCTAATTTTTGTTTCACCAATTTTTTGGTTTTAATCAAAAGAAATGAAAAAACCCCCTAAGCCTATACATTATTATTTGAATAGCAAAAGATGTATTTTGCAGGGCTGGTTTATTTTTAGGTATAAGAATAAATCTGCTGAATTGGTAGTATCGCTGGCTCGTATAAGGAACAGGGTTCCAAATGATGAGAATTTAAACCTGCCGAAAATCTGAAATATAGCTTGTGCAGACAGGGGAACACAATAACAACTCGTAAAATTTAATAGAAACTGTTTTTTTTGCTCTTATGAATTATCT
>JAOBRG010094327.1:0-20203 GCA_027574985.1 Umimayanthus nakama | reverse complement strand
AGGGGGGGTTGAAAGTGTTTTAAAACTTTCCCTTATGACTCCTCTCCGAAGTGACAGATGCCAGTTATTCCAGGGGGGAACTCCATAGTATTTGATGGGATTGAATTGTGCCACTGCGTGACTCGTCCAAACCGCTTACCCTTGGCCTGTCCTAGACTTCTTACCCCAAACCCCAGTATCCTATTCCTTGTTCATGGCTAAACGGAGTTGACTTAACGATTTTTATACCCTTATTCTGACCGAGACAACTGAAAGGCCTGACAGCAGCACACACCCGTATAGCCAATATACATAGTTTGAAGGAGATAACCCCTGGCACTTTTCCAGCTTAGACTTAGAGTTAGACTGAAGAAAAGTATTACACGCTTTTTTATAAGAACAATTTTATAAGAACGAGGCTCTAATTTGCCCAAAAATTAAGTACAAGCTAAGAACAATTGAGGCTCGGCTTCAGATGCAAGTTTAACTGCAAGTTTTTATTGAAAAACACAACATATCACGTCATTACATGTGGCATTTCATTGCAAGTTTTTCTGCAGTTGGAATAGCCGAGTGAGCAGAGAACAAATCAAAACCTGTGCAAGACAGTGCCTAGTGTACAAATATAATTGACATGATGGAATAAAGAACAATTTTAAGAACAATTTAAGAAACTGAGTATCCCAATCTTATAAGGAAAGCGAGCCTCGGCCTAATTTACTGGTGTTTGGAATGTTTTTGGAGTTATTTGTAACTGTCGTTGTTCTAATGAGTACCGTTAAAAATAAAAACAGTAATCAAATTGTGCAAAAACTTAAAAACAACGAGGCTTGGCCAACACTTACTGGTTCGCCGTTCAGATAAGAAAAAGCTTGTACTACACATTCTTCTAGTTTTTATCACATGCGTAGAAGGTATTTTAAGGCGTTCAATATTTTAGCTCAAGTATCAAATCCCCCCCCCCCTCCACCCTTCCTGGGGTTAAGCCCCACCAAGGACTGAAGGACCGGGTGGCTCGAAACTAAGACATTCCTCTCATGCTCGCTCACTTACTCCTGAAAATATGATCTCCTCTCTCTGGCATGCAACTCAACTCCTAACAATGCCAAGCACGAGAAACTCAATTAGCCCATTCGTCATTACACAAATTGTTTGCTTAACGAGTCTTAATGGGGTTGTTGTGTTATTGCAGTGAGGTTTACGGTGCCAAAATGTAGAGGCTGCCTCGGTGTTCCAGACTTTTTTTATCGTCATTGCAATTTGCGCACTCAGTCATCATTTGCGTTTCGCGACATCGAGTTCTGGATCGCTCTGCAACATCTGTATTCCTGCTGACCGTTTTACATGTTTCCTTCACTTTATTTTTCTTCACTTTATCCCTTATTTCACTTTATATATGACCTTGAATGTTTACAATCCCGATTATAACACAATGCATGCATGGTTCTGCAACTGCCGATAATAAGGGGATATTTAACGGTATTTTAAGACTGATTTTCAAAATTTAAAATGGTATAGAATTGGCTCAGTTGAACAAATATGCAGATTTAGAATAGAAACTTGCTACTCTGGACGAATCAATAAGATCTGAATACCCGTACGAATTACTTGTAATTGCTTCGCAACCTTTAACTAACCGCGAGCTAGTCTGGAGCCTCAATTCAAGCGGAATCTGTCAGTAGGATCTTAATTAGCCACTTAAACAAAGACTTTTTTTACTTGGCCGACGGCAAAACGTATTAACACGTTAATTGCATCAATCACAGCAAAATATTTGCTGACCGAAACTCGTTCAGGACCAAAGGAAGCACACTAATGCGGCCTTAATCAGTGTTAAATGGTTCGTCCAAGCTGCGAAACATCTTCCCACGGTGATTTCACCGGGCTGGCTGGACCGTTTAGCTAGGACAAGCTCTTGCGCGAAGCTAAATAGGGATAAGAAATCAAAACATAAATTTCGGAACGGCCTTTTATGTGCGTTTGAGACAATGTTTCTTATTACGCGCGCCCTCAAAATGAGATCCCAGTATGTCACTTGTGAAACTTAGCAGCGAGCGAAACGTGTTAGAGGTGCCAATTGAGTAACAGAGAACAAAGGACCAGTGTCGAGTATGTACATTTCAGCCTTATGTATAATTGACAGCAAATTAGTCGCCAGGAAATTAAAGCTATAAATAATCAAAGCGGCCGGAAAAATAAGGTCATTTTGCTCGCGATCTCGCAACACAAGGAACTCAAGTTAAGAGCGAAGCCAAAGAAGAAAATCAAGATTTGAAGAAACACGGCAAAGAAGAAGTGGAAGTGGAACTCAAGAATTCTGTTAAGAATGGGTGAGTGTTAAATAACATGAAATTATCCTTTGTGGGGCTTTGTGGTGCTTTAACGCTAAGTGTCGTGAATTGATCGCATTTACTTGCTCCGACCTGGTTTCGCTATCTGATCTGAAGAGTTGTCTCGCAATGATTGCGATCACATATCTGCAGAACATTTTAGTCAGGCTTAAGCTCTGCTCACGCTCATCTCTTGTGACTCTGGTTTTTCTATCTAAGATTATCATCACGAACAACTTGATCATTATTACAGTTTTCACCGGCTCTCTCTTCCAAGCAGATAGGTGTGTGTATATGAAACACATCACATCCGCGTGCACTTGAAGTGCTTTACTTTAAAATTATCTTTTACTGTGTACAAACATTGCTCTTGAATGCACAAGTTAAGAGCGTTAATCTCTTAACATCCTTTCTAAGTCGCCTTTTGTCTGTTCTAAACTCCTTTAAAACGTTTAATTATGAAGGAAAAGTATATATGTCCTACAGTGCGACAACGGCCAGGGCTCCCTAAATGTGACCGCGGCACGCGTGCTGTGAAATGTCGTTGTATTTTGTGAAACTATCTGTGTCCAATTAACCTTGTTGATAGCGGAATTTGGAACCTAATTGATACAAGCCGAGTATTTTCATACAGCAACCATCATCAACATTTACTCTCGATGTTGGAAGGTCTTATACTACAAACATTTTTATGTTTCCCTCCGTAGTTCGGTTTCCTGGGGGTATCGGACGCAAGTCTTTATCGAGAAAAAGAGTTTTGCTATCATTTGATCTATTAAATCATAGAACAACATATGTTGTAGTTTTTTTATTTTTTATTATAGTGTAAATTTATCTTTATTTTGTTTTCATATCATATTTATATTGTTTCAGAGATTTTGCACAAATTTCACTTGGCCTTCCATGCAAGTAAAAGAAGTATATACCGGCAAAACTTTCTCAGTCAATCGTATTGCTTCTTTGGTGTGCTCAGCCGAAAAGGGTTAAGCGTTGTGACTTATCGTTGCACTGACTAGAATCCCGAAAACATGAAATACATTAACAAATAAACATGCAAGTATACAAACCAAATAATAATAATAAAAATATTGTACTAGCAGTGAAAATAATAATAACAACAATAGTAAATACTTTAAGTAACAAAAACTGATTTGTGGTATAAAGTGCATTTCAAATGCACCTTTAGACTTAGTTTTACAGAAAAAATAAAAATGGAAAAGTTACGGTAAGAAAGGAGATTTTTAAAAATGTCTCAAAAACTTAAAAACTTTATTAACAAAATAATATGGTACTAAGTTATACAACCAATATGACACTAACACTGACAATCTGCTAGAATATTTTGTACTGTACTTTATTATGTTATACCATACCATATCGTGCCATACCATATTATACCATACCATACTATACCATACCATGTCATGTCATAGCATGCTATGCTATGCCATCTGCTATACAATGCTATAACGATTTTGTACTGTACTGCACTATATAATGCTTAGCTATATACAATTTTAATAAGCTATGCTATTGTCTCGCATCATTTCGTATCATATATCTTATCATCGTATTGTATTGTATTGTGTTGTGTTGTGTTGTGTTGTACTGTATTGTATTGTATTGTATTGCATAATGCATCAAACATGTAACTCTATACCAAGACCTAACTGTAACCTAAACAAAACAACCTTCCTTATGTTCCAGCTGCAGCAACAGAAAAATATGACGCGCACAAAGAACCCGTTAACAAACGGCTTTGCGGCGGATGCGGGACGCCGATAACGGACCGCTTTCTCCTTAAAGCGATCGACCGCTACTGGCACGAGGACTGCCTGAAATGCGCATGTTGCGAATGTCGGCTTGGCGAGGTTGGCTCCACTCTCTACACGAAGGCCAACTTGATTCTCTGCAAGCGGGACTATCTCAGGTATAATATACATAAAACAACCTGTCTCCCTCTAAAAAATATCCTCACGCGGTCAAGAATGCCCTAAGTAAGGACTAACTTTTGAACCAGATATGGGAAACCCATAAATGACCTTTCATGTTGTAGCTTTTTGTTTAGAAGTGTTTGGTGTTACTTGTTTCTTAGCTTAGAATGTCCTAACTTTTAAACCATTTGATGAAACGCATATATAACAAGACCAGTCATTTTGTTTTTACTGAAGAGTGGAACTTTTTTGGTGTTTTATGTCCTAACTTTTTAAATGGATACTGATCCAAATACCATATCGTGACCATTAATTTTGATTTTCTTGAAGAGTAGAAGTATTTCATGTTGTTGTATTTTACTCTTATTTTGAATATCCCAGAAATGTCCACCCGCATTATTTTTGCTTGTCTTGAAGCAGTAGAAGTGGTTGTTGTTTTAATGCACTATTATATTCAGTTTTGAACTAGCGGTACAAAATCCATAAAGGACCAGTCATTTTTCTTGTATTGAAACTTAAAGTGGTTTTAATCGATGTCAAATATTTCTTAAAAATGAAGAGCTTAGAATTCTTCTAAAACCTGCAAATTTGCAGATCTAGGACAGGAACTAAATTAATTAGTACGACTTCGTGATTCTGTTATCGCAACATCTGCAAAGTTGGTTTTCTTTTGGAGTTATAAGCTTAGAATATGACAGCGGGAAAATAGATTGTCAATTTGAAAGACGGCACTTCAAATTCTTTTGAAACCACAAGAATTCACATCAATCGTTCCTAATAAATAAAATGTGGTTTTAAAACAAAACGCATTTGTACCTTTGGCATAGCCAAAAAGGAAAATCTTTTTAGGAACTTTTCCAGTTCATGTCTAAATATAAATTCGGTTCGGAGAGTTGACGATACCATTAGGTTGTCTATTGATTGCAGCAGTGTTTTTATTGTCATAGGAAAGGCTTTTACAGCGCGGTATCCTTTGAGTACAATAAAACACAACCTGACAAGACTTTTGTGAAGTGTTTTCCAACATGCTATGGATTTACCGCTTCGATTTCCAACTGGCCTGAGTTGGTTGGGATGTTAACTGCAATCAAGTCATCAATCACTACAGCAATACAGCTGTGAACACTACGAGAGCTTATGAAAAACAAACGACTTGTTATCTAAAACGGCAAACTTAAATAACTAAAACATGCTTTCGTTTGGTTGCTATGTCACTGAACACGCTGCCAAAATAGCAAAACTGGGTTCTGTTTCTAGATATTCTTGTTGAAGCCTGTAGCTTTAAACAAAGTTGAAAAGTTTACAACGAATACTAAACGCCATTGCTTACTATTTTTAGGCGGGGTTACTTCCTTCAAATATGACTGATAAAATCTAGACTTACTCTTTTACATTAAGTTTATTTTTCACAAAACTAAATAGATTATTGACATTCCAGCCGAGAAGGCAATAAGTTGTCTTGTTTAAGGATTTAGATGGCGGGTTGAGATAAGTTATCGCCCAGTCATGAGAGAGAAAAGAAAGCTTTGCACGGAAGACTTTGTCTCCTCTAGAAACGCGACTTCTTTGCTTAAAATGTACAAACAGAAAAACGAATTGTTTTGCGTTTGCAGTGAGAACTAACAATAGCAGCTTAGCGGTTTGTTTTTCCAAAACATCTGCTGCTATAAACTCAACGGCAATATGTATTATCGATTATACCAATATAAGCGTATAAATCGAGTAGTATATCGGGCTACTTTATACAAATGATTGGTATCGAGTTTAACGCCCTCTTCAGCACAGAAGTTTCTTTTTAGTTGTCAAATTTGTGGTTTTGAAGTTCTAGTACTATTGTTGATCAATGCGGAATCATTAACTTTCTCCACTAATCAGAGAACCGTTTTCTTTTAGGAACCTTCCAACGGTATAACTATCACTGATAATTGTATCATTTTGATAACATAATGTTTTATCAAATGTTGATTTGAGTTGTTTTGAGTTTTTTCTGTTCTTTTCTCTGAAGCAAAAATCGCAAAATTATTCCGATTTTTATCGCTTAACTTGTTAATGTGCTATGTGGTTGCGTTTTTATATTTTCGCAGATTTTAGTTATGTTTTCTGTTTTCGTTTAGTCTTTTTAAGATTAATAGAACTGTTTTTAATAGCATCTATTTTGTGACATGTGAAAAAAAAAAGTCCGAAATGATCGAAATTCTTCAGCCTTCATCATGCTGGCACGAGTTCACTATAAAACGTTATACTTTATCGTTTAATCTTGTCTGTCCTAATCCGGTGTAATGTTCATTTGTTTTCACAAACGTGGAATACTGTTTGTGTTTTAACAGAGGCGTTGAAAGAGACACAAGTCAGTTAGTTTACAGTCACAACTAGAAAATTCTGCAGGAAAACGTGCCTTTGTTCCGCTAAGCTTTCAACTGCATTAGCTTGCATGTAGCGATAATTTTAACATTAGTAAAAGAAAACTTCAATTTAATAAAAACATGCGTTTTGTCAAATAACAGTTTCAGAAGTTTACAAAATGGTCTTACGCAGAGAAAAGAACCAACTACTCACTCGCAGTGTTTTGGTACCTTGAGATTATGTGAAATATCGGGTGACTCTCCTAAATTGGGAAAGTTATAACGTGGAGTACACTTATCTTGAGGCACGAGAGGTGGGGGAGGGGAGGGGAGAAGAGGAGGTAAAAAAATTAACCAGTATTTTCGGTGGGGGAGTAATTCCCAGGCCTTCAAAAACTGAGTCCTTTATTTGGCGATTTTCTATACCGTTTTTCTGATCAAACATCAAAGAAATTCAAAGGTGTAACCTTTAGTTCTAAGAGGCTCTAATCTCATCAAAAAACATGGTCTCATAATTAATCAATTTTAATACTATTTAAAATAGTATCTACAAAGAATAACCTCTGGTATGTTACATCACAATATCGTGTTTTGTTCTTTTTTCACGACAATATAACTCCGCTTTTAAACGGCTCCAAACATTCTATTTTGCATCTCTCGAAGCGTGTAATAATTTTTGTTTGGATAATCTGCTTCGTCCACACGGTTTCCTCAGAAGCTGTGAAAAGTCAAAAATATATTCCTGCAACTCAGTGAAGATCAACCAAATGAACTAATATAGAACTGCATCAATAGTATCGCTTAGTACATATATATTTCGCCGTAAGACCAGTCTGAAATCCAAAAAAAGAAACTGAACACGGTCCTTGTTCAATTTCAGCTGAATTTGAAAAGAGATTTACGCCAGTTAACTATTTTCGTATAATAAAAGCTCGGCTTGGTCATCGCGGCTTGCATATAGTGATATAAGTACTGACCTTTCGACTGAAGCTCTATCAATAGTGAGCGTTCTAGTCATCTGTTATTCACTTTTCAGTCAAAAAAACTAACAAAAGAAGATTGTTTTCTTTAAAGTCATTGTATAGACTATAGTGGATTTGTACAAGGCAGTGTTCGATCAAACAGTTTATGCAAAAGTTCAAGGTTTCTTCAAAGTTGTTGCGTTCAAGGCGAATGTTTGATCAAACAATTTATACAACAGTACAAGGTTTCTCCAAAGTTATTGTATTCAAGATCAATGTTTGATCAAGCAATTTATACAGCGATACAAGGTTTCTTTAGAGCTGTTGTGTTCTAGATAGTATTTGCTCAAACAATTTATACAACAGTACAGTGCTTTCTCTAGGCAGCTTTGTATCAGGTAATGTTTGATCAAACTATTTATGCTTCACAAATTTCTTAAAGAACTCAAAGACTATTCTTTTATATACGCGAAGATTGCCTGACCGCGTTTGCGAATGAATTAGGTTTACCATAGTTGTTTTAACAGTATTCCATGGTACTTTTTCCCAACACTCCATTTTTGAGGAACATTTGACTCCACTACTTGCAATGGGTCACAATGGTTATTTCAAGAGTTTTCGACAACGGATGCTTCAATGTCCGGATTTTGTTTTTGAAGAAACTTCTCGGTTAAGCTTTCGATAAGCTTAATACTTAACTGACTTAACTCATCACTGCGCAGTGACGTTCAGTTTTTTAGTTCAAGCTCGCGTTGAACTAGAATACAAATAAATGGCAGTTTGTTTCGCAACGATTTCATAATCAAATTTGATTTTGTCTAACGACACATACAAAAACATAAATGCCGAATGCCAGCCGAGTATAGTTTCAAACCTATTCCATGCATGTAGAATTTTTTCATACTTTGCTTTAAGTATAAAAGGATGAAGTCTCGCTTCTTGAGAACAGTTGAACTCATGCCGGTTTGTTTGTGGAAGCTGTACTAATCTTTGTTTATATTTCTTGTTTGTGTAAAGGAATAACTGTGTCGTTACTTTAGGAATAACAGGACAAAGCCGATTGAAAGAACCCTGTGTCAGTTCTAACAGCTGAAAGTACATACTTTAGACAGCAATTGTTTTACAACAAATGCTTTTCGAAAAGTAAACAACAGATTTTCGCAGTCCTTTTCATATTTTTGCTCTATTTGATTAGTTGTTTAGTTCATCCCACTGGTCACAATTCGCAAAAATCTCCACACGAAACCTTTCATTTTCTAAAAAAAAGGTATGCACCAGAAAGATTTTTCGCTTTGATATTAACGAGTTCTCCCTCTTTTCCAGGCTTTTTGGTACTCGTGGATTTTGTTCTGTTTGTTGTAAAACAATCCCAGCCTTCGAGATGGTCATGCGCGCCCGCGATAATGTCTATCACTTGGAGTGCTTCTCGTGTCAGCGGTGTAACCAAAGGTTCTGTGTAGGTGACAAGTTTTACCTGTTTAATAACCGGATTTTATGTGTGGACGATTACGAAGAGATGATGTCATACGGTGACCACAAACGATACGTGATGTAAGTTTCCCTTTATGTGGAAAGAAAAGGAACCAATCAAGTCTCGCGACGGTGTGTGGCTGGCCTGGTCTCCCAATGACAACCTCGCATTGCCATTGGGCAAAATGAGCCTCGGAGATTCGGGATGTGAGATTACGAAGAACAGCCGGTCTAGTATGGTCTTCCTGTGTTTGTTTCTTTATCACCTTTTCATTGGTGACTCGAAATATGAAATGTTGATGTACAGCTTGCGACTTTTCCCTTACGGTAACAGTTTGTTGATGTAGGAAAGAAGATTCCAAACAGACCACATTGTCTGTGAGTTGATGGTGTCGCATATCTTTCCAAAGATCTGGCCCCCCCTCTCCCCCTTAAAATACCCACAAAAACAGAGATTGGTTACTATTTAGGCCCCCAAATCAAGATCCATCCTCGAGGCTTCCCATTCCATCAAACATCAGAGTGCGATTCTCGTCCAAACTTCAAAACTGACAAATGCAGTGCTCAAGGTCTTAAACTTTCTTAATTTGAAAACGTTTGCTGGACAGCAATGTATGTGTTTATAACATGGAAAGTTAAGATTTCGTCGAAAACCTGTAGAAGTAGATTAAAATTATTTTATTTTACTGTTACTTAACGTAGCACATAAAAATTGACTTACAGGTTTTCTGCTGTCACAACAGATTTTACTTCAAGAATGACGGAAATGATTAGAACTATTTAAACCTGCCATTCATTAATAATCAAATTGGGAACTTGTAGTTTCGTAGGTTGAGCCCAGTTCTTGCACAATGGCAGGATATTCACGCGTTAAGTTTGTTATATCTTAAGGTAGAAGTTATAAATAATTACGTCATATGAAATTTAAACCGATCGGTAAATGTTTTGAAACTCTTTGAAATAAACCCTTTGCATTGAGCTAGAGGTCACAATGTTAATTATCCAACATACTTGAGTAAAAAAATGTGACAAAACTCCACTGGGAAATGTAAGAAAGAAAACCACACCTTTCTATAGTTAGTTACAAGTGTTTTGTTTTGGAGTCTGGCACTCTTTTTGCGTTCCAGTTTTGCGTATATTGTACCACGTGACCTTTAGCTGCAGAGGGCCTATTGATTGGGACTGAACAAAAGGTGGTAGGTAAAGTTGTTAATTGTGAAGGAGTTTAAATTAATTTTGGGCTTTGGGTAGGTTTAAAATTTATTTGGGAGTTAATATTTAACTAACGAACACCAGTTTTACGCTATCCGAGGAGTTGCATTTGCACGCTTTGAAAATGTCTGCGAGGCTTGCGTCTCAGTCATTGGGTAAGGGGAAAGCAATGTGATTTAACCTAGTTTTTGGCCTTTTCAATTGTTACCAACAGAAAAACGGAAACCTTTAAAAAAAAAAAAAAAGAACCAAGAAAGCGTGTTCGTAGAGTTAAGCCTTACTGATTTTTCTCGCAAATTCTGTTTGCTGGAAGATTGGGTAGAAATGAAAGGAGCTAGTTTTGGAAAGCAGCAATTTTGAAAAGAAGCGAGCTTGAAACCCATAAGCTGTGTGGCGTATTTTGTTGGTTTCGCCGTTGTGTACATTAAACACACTTTTGACCTTTTTGTTCAACAAATTAATTCAACCTGTAGTATCAGTATACTAGTATTGACAACTTCAATAATCGAATTACTGCAGTATATCAGTCTGTTTTTCCCTTTAGCCGAAACGCAGTAAGAATCATGAAACAAATGCAAACTTAACCCATTGATGGTTTACCGACTCATCGCTTTGTGTTTTTCATCTTAGAGCAAGATGCGCAGTCATTAGCTTTGTAACAGTCGGTAACACTTGGAAGTAATCCACACGTATTTTTTCACAGAAATAAAGAACAATCTTAAGCGAAATCTCTAGACTTCAATGAACTTATAACATATGCTGTGCATTAAGAGTTGACCCTATGTAAACACTACTCACACAATTACTTTGGGCGAACGGACTTGCAGATAAACGCAAATTGCAGGTCGACACAAGTTTTTCACCTTCAAACCTTGTCTAAACTTAATAGGACTTACGTTGCCGATGACCAGGGCCGGGTTGTTCAAAGCCTGATTAGTGCTAATACTGGGTTAACTCTTAACAAAAGCTGTGGAGTTAAGCCAGGATTAGCACTAATCGGCCTTTGAACAACCGGGCCCAGACGAACTCACTAGCCCGTTTGTTCGTTTGCAAGTCTAGTAAACATGATAAACTTGCGTTGCAATGCGTTCATAATCCTTGCTAAACAACTTTTAAAAGACCACACTATATATGTATAGAGTTAGTGTTATTTTAAAAATTTGCGAATACAAAAATTTGAGAATGACAACATGAGAATAAAAACAATTATAACAAAAGAAATATAAGTGTGAAAAAAATTGGGAACGAAAAGTTTGAGACCAACTACAATCTGGTTCAACCAAAGATAAGCATAGTTATTACGTTATTGCAAATTTAAAATTGTAATAAAAAAAGTTAATGGCAGACGGCAAAAGCTTTGTTCTTCATTCCTCAACCAACCACGGAAATCTAGTCTTTGTTAGGTATGAGACAAACTGCATTTTGGTCAACAAAACCTCATCTTTGGGAGAGGTAATAGTTACATTACCAGAAATACTAAGTAAAAGTTATTCTTTATACCTCTAAGAATCCTGAGCATTATAACAACAACAGAACCGTACGACATCAACATATGACCAGAAAAGCTTCAAAATGTATTGGTTACAAAATAAACAAAAAGAACAATAATCATAACTATTTATCGTCTCCCTTCTCTTTCTTTTTCTTCTTTTTACGTTTCCCGTCTGTGTGTGGGGGGTCATTGTTATTGTCTTCCATGTTGAAAGTTCTCTCCTCCTTTATCTTCTTTCTTGGAATTGGCTCTGAATTTTCATTTTCTTCAAAACTGTGTTTTTTAGTTCTCTTGCTGCTAATGGATTTGAGTTTTGCATTAGAACCTGTCTCAGTTTCCATAGCCCGCTCAGCACCATTCCTCCTGTGTTTTCTCTTTTTGTTATGACTGGAAGTACATGTAGAAGGTTCTTTCTGCACTCCCGTCTCTTTTCCTTCACTGCTATTGAGATGATCATTTGATTTTGTAATTCTGAAAAAGAGAAAGGAATAAAGTCACTACCACAAGTATCTAGCTGCATACATGCATGTGTTGCACACTCAAGAAAATGTCCATGAATCTCCCTTATAACCTAAGGAAGCTTCATTTGCTATATAACTTGCCACCATTCAGAAATTCCAGTGTAACGTTATTAATTAAACACTGTACAAAAGTTTTAGAGTTTTAGCTTTCGAGACCAGGGTTTCTGCACCACAGGACTTCTCGAATTTAAAGACCTATTTAAGACTTTTTTAATGCCTGAAATAATATAATTTAAGACCTATCCTATGAATCATGTTTTTAACACAAATTCACAAAATGAAATATCCAACGACTGATAGAACAGTGATTTTACCATCTTTATCAAGACCAGTAGAAATTTGAAACGAAGCAAGTTTGAAAATTAGATAAAATTGAAAATCTTTGAGTGATCATTACATTACTTTTAATATATATTTGCAAGTTCATTGTTGGTACTGGTAATGTAAATGTACGTCCTGGATGTCCCACGTGAAAATATAGACAGTCATGTAGTTCCCATGTCATTGACGATCAATACTGGTAATAACTTGCTCTCATATAATGTTCACTTCATCTAAGAGTCAGTTCAATGACAACAACAAAACTATTCTTTAATATCCAACTGAAACTATCCAGATGCACAAAACGCCATTGTCCATAATTCTCTAACTTTATAATAAACATCTTTATTGACATAAACTCAGCAAACGTGACTTTGTACCTAATGATTTAAAATTGACAAAACATATACTATGGCAATAAGAGGTAAAAAATGTAAAATTGATTAAAATTACTTAAATAAACATCTGTTGATAACACAAGAGTTCAAACAATTTTACTTGATTTGAAAGCAGGCAAAACGAGATGAATTTCCCTAACATATAACAAACATTACAATTTCAGCATGCAAACAAGTACATAGAAAAACCATGCAGTAAGAAAGGAAAGCCAACTGAAGTTTTACAAAGAGTAAGTTGTGTTTTCGAAACAGTTATTTGAGGTACTTTAGCAACATATGATATTAGACTACTACTGGCCACTTGGGCCAGAATGTGTGACTTTTCAGTGGTCCATTGAAGATTTTAGCAGTCTAGGGCCAGCGGACCACCGTTAAGATCAAACCCTGTATACACAATTGCAAAGGATCAACGTAGATGATCTCAAGTCTTTGACAGTCTCAGCCCCAGACACACCACCGACATATGGTTAAATTCTCCCAAACTACCGTAAACGCTCTAACAAGCCCCCAGGGGGCTTACTAAATTTCACGCCTTCCAGAGGGGGGGGGGGCTTATTAGAGAGAGGGGGGGCTTATTTAAAACTTTCTGATAAAAAGAAGTCACTCTACAGTGTTGAACTGAAACAACTGATAAAATTTATTTATAGCTTGGCAGCATTCGGTATTGCAAGAGTAAGTTCAAATATTTCCTCACACTTCCACAATCTCCAACTCATCATCCTCATGGTCAGAATCAATCTGAAGCTCTGGGGAGGGGGGTAGGGGGTGCTTATTAGAGAGGGGGTGCTTATTAGAGAGGGGGGGCTTATTTCAAATTTGAGGCTCTAGAGGGGGGTTATTAGAGAGGAAGGGCTTACTAGAGCATTTACAGTGTAACTCTAACGTTTCCTTGATGATGATGATGACAGTGATGATGATACATAGGTGCTTCCTGTAGGGCTATTCAGATACCTGTTTCTCATGAGGTTGAGCCAAAAGCATGATAAAGACACCCTTGGCTACCACTATAAGGCCCGTGCGTGATTTCGACAAGTGCATGGGTTCTTTAAAGTCCCCCAATAGAACATCTGGACAAATGGTTATCACCCCTGTCCATGGATGGTATGGCAAAAGGTTGCTAGCCAACATAGCTTAGCTATTTAGTCAATTGGGAAGGCAATTTGGTGAAGCAAAGAAATGACTGGAACATAAAGCTACACTGGCTAGACGGTTACCTAAAGGTCAACCCTTGACCAGGCCGGGGATTGAGCTCGGGACTTCAGGGTAGGCAGTCAGAGATCTTACCAACTGTGCTGATATTCCCAGATAGTTTGGGAGAATTTTGATTTTAACTATGACAAACTTCTGTATATAATCAGTTGCTTTATTTATAGTACCAAGCAACTTATTTTATGTGGGTGTTGTAATTTAAGTCTAGAAAACAACAATTCAAATTTCACCTCCCCCCCCCCCCCCACGCCGCCTTCACTGACTCCACTCACTTGTCACTCTTGACTGCACCTTTAATCAATAACACATCGCCAACAGCTACAACTCCGACAACACTGAACAGAATTTCAGTTCCAATGTCCACATCTCGCAGTCCATTCTTCCTATTTGACGATGCAATCGCAGCGTTGAAGCTTCCATGCACCAGCAAACCAATGTGATCGTCTCCAATCTTATTCACAACACCGACCAGCTTGCAGTTTATGGTTGGTCTAAACACGATGTATTCCACCTTAATGTCAAAGTGAATCGATGGCTCTTCGCCAACCACACGTCCATGTTTGTGTTTCATCTGTAATTTATCATACGTGACAATCACTCCTTCAAGTTCTTCACAATATTTCATCAATTTCTTTTCAAGTTGCAGCTTAACTCCCGTTTTCACTTGACCCAGAAAGACGGGTTCCAGACAGATATGTTCAACAGTTTCCACACGAACAAAACTAGAGTTTTTCTCGTCGCATTTCCGCTTCGCTGTTGCCAAAGGGATCCTGACTTTATCGCTAAAAGTTTGCTCTGGCAACGACGCCATTTTGAACACGTGTTGTACACAGATGATCAAGGAAGCTGGGTACTAGCTTAAAAGTTATTGCTCGATATAATATCGGAGCAATCGATCCCTTCACGTAAACGTCTCGGATTGGTCTCGTTCCGTCGTCGGGGATAGCAAGAGGCTATCTGCGCATGTCTAGTACACGTGGAAGCAATATGGCGACAAGAGTGCTGTGTATTTTCTAGTTTTGTGTTGTTATTGTGATTTTTTGGTCAGTTTTTATGTTTTGTTTTGAACTTGTTCAAAGCAGGTCCCTTTCTGTGGAAGAGCAAGTAGAAATAGTTTGAAAATGAGGCGACTTGGTGCCTTGAGAAACAGAAAACAAACACTAAAAGTTATTCAAGAACTTGATGCCTTTCCGAAAGTTCCTGAAAATTATCAAGCTACCACAGTGTCGGGTGGTTCAGGTGAGTGATTATTATGGAAAGATACACTGGCTGGCACTAGACTGACAGCCTTAATTAATACAGAATTAATTGTCTACGGTTCTAAATCAAGTATATATACATATCCATAAAGGCAATGATGAGTGTTGTAGTAGATCTGGGATCTGTGCAGCTGCGGTCTAGTCAGTGCCGGTTGAAAACAAGAACCGGTTGCTTTTATAATCGATTTTTCCAGTCCATTTTGTTAAATTGGCTGTGCTAAAAATCACCTTTTGTAAACAGCTGGGAAAATTATGATCATTTTTAAAAGTTGCTTTGACTTTTGCTAATGACTAGTGCTGGCTGCAGTGAATCCACTGGAATGATTGAGTGATCTACTCAAACTCAACTACTGATCTAGTTGAACCTTATAAAACTGTTGCGAGTATTCACAGATTTTTTGTATGAACATGAAACTTGATAGGCTAAACTTCTGAAAACAAAATTAAAAGTGACATGTACACTAGTCTAAGTATTTTTCTGTAAAATACAGCTGGGCCAGGTGAGCCAGTGCAGAAGTGCTTGGTGAAATCTAAATCCCAAGATGAAATTCAGTGGCCACTAGCCATCAGACAAATGATGTAATTGTTGTTCCAATTGGGCTTTTCAAACTATTTAACATGTTATATTCTATTTTCGTTCATAGTTTCTATCCTTAGTTTTCTATTTATTGGGCTCTTGGTGGTGTCAGAGTTCTGGTATTACAGAGGAGTGGAGACAAAGTATAAATATGAAGTAGACACAGACACAGACAGGTGAGAAGAAAATAATTACAACTTTGTGCCAACGGGTTTAAATTATCGCTTAGAATGCATTTTGAAATTGATTTGTAATACATCCCTCAGATGCAAATATAGAAACTTACTCTCATAGATTCAGTTTTTTAGGATCCCTTCAAAACCTCGTGACTCTAAATGAGCAAGATCATATCCAGTACAGGACTTAAAGCAAAAAATATATGTATAATATGTTACTAGTTCAATCCCTGATGCAGATAATGGTACATTGTTGTACATATGTAATGTACCTTTATTCAAAGTTTTTGCAGTACCCTAATTAGAGGGTCCATAATTTGTACTTGCTGCTACTAGAAAACTGTTGCTTTACATTGTAGCTCAACATGTGTGGGTTGAGACAAAGTATTCATCCTTCCTCATTGGACTCCCACACGGCTGAATCATGCAAACTGGTGTATCTTTTAAATATTGTTGCATATTTTTAATGATGTTTAACTAAGTTTAAACAAAATATGTTTATTTTGTCTAAACAATTTCTGCAATTCATATGTGAACAGCGACTTTGTACAGTTTTCAAGTCATTTGTGACTGGGCAAATGAACAAGCTTGACTAAAACCTACTCAATAAACCAGTTTCACAGTCATATACAGTACATAAAAGCTGTGGTGGGGCTTGCATCTTGTAAACTGGGCGGATTGACAAATGACTGGAGATATTTTTTAGAAAAATGTTGGAAACAAATCAACTACATGTACAAAACAGTTTAAGCAGTATATCCCCTCATTCATACAATCCGCCAGGTTTACAGGATTTGCAGCCCCCCCCCCCTCCACCCCTGAAGAAGTTGTTGTATGTATTGCACATGATTGTGAAACTGGTGTTTTTTTATCATGCTTTGCGTGTACATGTACTTATTCTTGTTTGTAATTATTATAAAAATGTACAATTAAGATAATTATTTAAATTATGCCTGCCAAATGTTTTTGTAATCTGACAAACTGGCACCAACCACATGGACATCTGTCATATGGTGTTACTAGTTTGACAAAATGATGTTTGATCTGAATGTACCTTATGGTATGTTATGTATTATATGATTGTATTTTGTTTTAATGTACTGAGTGGTAAGTACATGTATGATATTCAGTTTTTTGAACTGTTATCCAAATAAATGAAGAGTCAAATCTTTGTTCATAGTCTGCAGCTTAATACTCTATCATTTTTTGTCTTTTTCAGCAAACTAAAAATTAACATTGACATGACAGTTGCTATGAAATGCGACGGTAAGTTGACATATAACATAATTATGTGCAAGCATTAACCTTGATCCCTAATGTCCTGGAGGCTACTTGCCCATATTTTGGATAGGAATATGTTGCCCAAACCTTCAAACCCTGACTCCATTTCAGGCCTGAATTGTTTTTTCTATACCTCATTTTAGACCAAACTTAAGAAATCAATCAGACTTATCATTGTGAAGTGAGGACCTACTTGTTGGTACAGACCAAAATTTTGTAAACTAAACCCACAATATTTATTAATTAATTGTTAACAAATAATAATAATAATGATAATGATAATAATAGAATAATAATAATAATAATAATAATAATAAACAATTAATTTTATATACAGCCCCTTTTCTAAAAGTTCAAAGGTGCTGTTTACACAGGATTTTATTTGAACATAGGATTTAATTTGAAAACCAGGCTATGTGTAAAAATAGTTCAATGTAACGATAATGGATATACGTGGTAGAAATGAATGAGTGGGTTCGCGGGTTATACAGCCCTGCAGATAATCTGTTAATTTTTTGTTTCTTTTTGTGATAAAAACCTGGTGGTGCAGGTTATCTGTGGTGTGGGTTACATAGTCCTGAAAACCCAGTAATAAGAATCTACTGTAATATCAAAAGAGTTGAGGAGTCAACCATTTAACTTAATATATTATTTTATTTTCTTCTTATTTATTTTTGGAGGGGGCAAGATGTTGAATGCCTTGAAAATTGCTATGTAAATATTAAGTCAATAAGTTGTTTTAAAATAATTTTTATAGTTATATAATGATCAGAAATCTTGTCTTCTCTCTCTCAATAGAGATTGGAGCTGATGTCTTGGATTTGTCAGGGACAACAGTAGAACTGGGAGATCAGATTAAAATGGAGCCAGTGAGTTGAGTTTAGCTGTTTTTATTGATTTATTGAGTTGCAGTTATATGCAATTCAATGTAAACTTTAACTACTAACAATATAATTATACACACTCAGGGCATCCATAATTTAGGGGACTGATACAAAATAGTTTGAGTTTACTTAGTACTTATTGTACAGTCATGTACAGTGTTTACAAATGTCTAGTCTAGCCTTTGCTATAATAAAAGTTAGCTGAGTAGTAAAATAACTCAATTTTTTCTACTTTTGTTTAACATAAACATATTTGTCACAAATGGTACTAAATAAGTAATATAAATGTAAATATTACTGTTAGTGCATCATCCCTTTAACCAAAATTTTCAACTTTTAAGTTTTAAGAGAAATACAGCCATCATTTGGGACTGTCTATCAAGATAGGCAAAATAGAATGTCACATTCTGGGTTCTGAATAACTGGTACAGTCCAAGTGAGACTGAATAAAAATAATGTTTAACATACAGTATACATACTGTAAGTTAGTTAGTTGTCAACATAAGCAAAATGAAAGGTCATTTATGGGTTTTGAACAGTTTGTAAAGTTCTAGTTGATAATGTACAGACAACATCGATTCTTTGTTTTTGTAAAGTAATCTATTACAGGCTGTCAGCTGACCTGTATGGCAGGACAATTTGAGCAATATTTAAAGATCATTTTTGATAATATTATTCACTAACTATCCCCTACTGTAGGTTTGCTTTTTTAATAAATAATACTAACTTACTGTATGTTGTAATTGCCTGTGTACTGTACAAAGTTTATGTAAGTTGTATTTTATCACGGATGTTTTTTTTTCCTGCAGGCTTATTTTGAATTAACTCCAGAACAGCAAATGTGGTTATCGTAAGTATTATAATTATGAAAATAGTAAAAAAATGTTTGTTTATTGTGTTCTATCACGGATCCTTCGATCTGATCAGTTAGCTCTCACTGTTTAATGCTTGCTGACATACATGTATGGTGATACACTTTTGCTTGTGCAATTTGACTGTCATTTTTTCTCATGACAGGGTATTCAGAAAGTTTCATGGAATGTCGGAGGGATATCGATCATTAAAAGACTTGGCATCATTTGCTGCTGGTGATATTCCAACATACATGCCTCAGAGGTTTGTGCTTAGTACAGTGTATGTGTTAATACAAATCAGTTTAGCAGTGTGTTACTGTATACAAGTTAAGTATTTTTTTTTAAATATAAATTTTAAAATACGTCAATGACATTTTTACATCAACTCTTATCTAACTATAAAAATTTTAATTATTTATTGATAATTAATCTGATAATTATAGTTATCAGAACTTCAGGAACCAATCATTGGAGCTGTGCTCTGTGGGTTAATCCCTTCCCTGTGTGGCGAATCATGTAGATAAAAAAAACCAGGTGCGAGGATATCTGATACGTGTGTCTATAGTAATAGTAGCTGTTTGTAACAACAACATTTTGAGAATGTGCCCGGTGTCATTTCAGTAAAATATCAATTAATTAAGTCAATTTTGCTCTAGAGTCTTCAACTTCATACAGCACCTACACATACAGACCTACATGTAGGTGTGTACAGTATGTGCAGCCAACAGGACAGGTTCAGTGTTAAGTGATTTACTGTACATGTAACACCGAATCTACTCTTTCAGGCAAGAAAAAGACAAAGAGGATAAGCCGCACGACGCCTGCAGGATTCATGGCTCCTTTGAAGTTAACAAAGTGGCAGGCAATTTCCATATCACAGCAGGAAAGTAAGTGCCTTGTTAAATGTAATATTGTTATTATGTGTATATGTTGTGGTTCAAAATTTTTTTTGGTTTAAAGTTTTTAAACCAGTTTATTTTTTTCAAACCAGTTTAAAATTTT
>JAOBRG010094216.1:2010-20206 GCA_027574985.1 Umimayanthus nakama | reverse complement strand
CCCCCCGCAGCTTATTTTGACTCCCTCGCTTATTAATTTTTCGAATTTCACGGGGGAATACAAAGTATACAAAAAAAATAAATCAAAGATTGTCGGCCGGCTTCGTTACTGTTGAGCCAAGTTAATAAAGTGTTTGAGGATAATCCTATTTTTGTTCCCATCCCCCGTTTATTTTGGTCCTTCCCCTTTAATGATGTTTCCAAATCCTTGAAGCCCCCGTTTAATTTGACCCCTCCCCCCCTTCCGTTTATTTTTAGCATGAGAGTAAACCCCTCCTCCCTTCAGGTCTTTATCTATCTCCAAAGATTTTAGATGTTACAGGCAAATTTTTATATCGTTAATTCTGTCACTTCTTACTTTTCAGATGTGGGAGCTAAACCATGTTAATGTTAACAGGTTCGTTGGCGCATGCGTGGACTCGCCTAACATCTGGATTCTGATGCAGTATTGCCCGAAGGGGAGTTTGCAGGTAAAGTGATAAACAGGCAATTGCTACAATAACAACATTTTTTTCATTTTTCCATCATGTTCCATCTTTCACTACAGTTAACGGGGTATAAATACATGGTAAACCCGAATAACTGCTAGGCTAAACAACCTGTACTCTTCGAATAAACTAGATTAGGCTAAGTTTTTCCGGAGGTCGTGAGCTCGAGTCAGAGATTTTTCTCTTTCTACCTGTAGGCCCATTTCCTTTCTTGAGTTATATATGCTCAGAAGGCATTGTTTGGGATATTTATTAGATATTTATTTTAAACCTGAATATAATTTTCTCCTAATCAGATTACTTCAAAACTTGATTAATTGTGCTATATTCATGTAACAACATTCTGTGTAGCGAGCCGTATTCCGCCGTCTGAGCTCTGTTTATTTTGTTGGGAACAATCACAGAGACTCACATATAGCGTGCGTTGACCGCTTACTCGATGAGGGAGTGGCCGCCTTATTTCAATTCAAGTTGTAAAACATATAATAAAAACTCTTATCCACAATGCAAGATGTTCTTGGCAAAAGAGGTGAGGGAGAAACCGCCAAACACCAGAATATGAGGTGTAAGGAGGAGCGAAAACGATGCGATAAGGATTAGTGTGGACGCGAATCGTTTTGAAAACGGAGCAAATTTGAAAATGGTTATGGGGAGGGGGGAGGGTACGAAACTCGGCAACGTTATATCAGTAAAATTTTAAAATAAGTTTTGTGTATGCAGTGGTCCAGCACATATGATTCGATCTAGCCTAGTAGGCTTTCTTAATCTAACAGCTGGCATGCACCCAATTTTTATAAAAGAATATGTTTTTATTTGTCAAGCTTAATTTGTTCTTATGTAGTTTTTGACTCAGCTTCAGCTTGAGTGTCTTTAATCTAACTGCACTTTTATGTTGTTTTTGATGTAATGAAGCTATAGTGTTTACCGAAATGTCAATACCACGTTATCTTCCCCTATTTCATTTTATCAGTTTCTTAATCATATTCATGTTGAAATCACGTGCGATTCCTGCAATTTGATTGGTTCCCAACAGCGCTGATTTCAGACGAAATTGCATGATTACAGACGTTGCACTCACAGCGCGAGCAGGAACCCATTCAAATGCTTTTTTCGACCTAGTACGCGAAGGTTTTAACTGACACAAAAAGAAGAATTTCCGTGTCGCGCAATTTTGGTCTGAAATCGTACTTGTGAATTCAAATCAAACTCGCGCTACGCACGTTCGAATATGAAATCACTCGTATGATTTCAAACCAAACTGCACTCCACTCAGTTCAATTACCATTATTAATTGAACGCGATATACCGCAACGTTTACACCTGGTCGGTTCTTGCAGGACGTTCTGAATGACGACAACCTCAAACTGGACAGCATGTTTGAGATATCCTTTGCCTCTGATATTGCGAGGGTGAGTGAAGACACTGATAATGATAACGTTTATTCAGTATATTCTATACAGCAGATAACACAAAACTGCAGAACCTTACAATAACAAAGCAAAATGTATTACAATATGGTATTGACACGAACTAGTAATTCTAACTCAAAAACTAATTGCAGCAGAAATTCGAACCATTAAGACTGATGATAGAAGAAGATCTATCTGTACTTCAACGGAACAAAGGAGAGTATCTTGGGGCAGACTGCTGAAGTTCCGGAGGGAAGTTTATAGCCATGGTTAACTGTGGTGGAAAGAGATGAAATGATGGACTTAAGGAGGTTGAGTGCCTGCTCTTTGTCAAAAAGGATGTGGTAAAAACACACCTTTGCACCCAAGTAATCAGAAACATGTGCAGGGCCTTTGAAGGGGGAGGGGCTGCCTCCCCACTTTTGTGAAAGTTATAAAGAGATATTAAGAAAAAAGATTTTTTTGCCCCTCCACTTTGAGTGACTAATTAACCCCTCACCTTCAAAGTAGCTCCTGGCCCCTTACAGGTGCTTATGCAAAAGACCGAATTAAATCAAGGTTTTCTTGGACACCGACAAACATAATGTTTCGCTGAGGTAGGTATGAAGTGACATTTGATACAATCACTTAGCCTACTTCAAGTTCTCAGACACGGATTGCATTGCATTTTGGCCCTTTTTCACCAGAAAACCCATGTCTATCATTGCATTCATCAGCTAATATGATTTCCATCAACTTTTCTCTATTTCACCCTGTATACATAGAACACTTACTATTGATATGTGGTTTAGTATCTACCTTTCTTCTACCTACATGTTCATACACAACGTGTACAGTAACATTTTAAGCCCGGCGCTTATTAGAGCTATCAGCTGAGCTAAGTGTCACTCGTGACAGTTGGTGTAAGCAAGTTCCTCCAGTGTGCGTTTTCAGTTATTGTGAGGAGGACGTTTAATTTTAAGAGCCGCCAATTAAAGGATGTGGACAAAGCGTTGGAACTCTTGAGAACACACATCACACAAGCAGAACTAATCAGGCCAAATATGTGTTACCTTGCCTTCCAACATTTCGTCAGCAACTAACGCACTTCTCGACGTCATTTTGAACAAATATTTACGCAAACTCATTCGTGTCTTTTCCTGAGCTGATAGCTTTGCACGCGAGCACACTTGAAGGAAACGATTACTAGTGCATAAAATTATTCAACATGTTGAATACTTTGCGCCGATAGCACGCGTGACAAAATGCACTGAAAACGACACCGCACACTGGAGGAACTTGATTGCGCCAACTGTCACAAGTGACACTTAGCTCAGCTGATAACTTTGATGAGCGCCGGGGAGTTTACCAAATACATTTCCAAGAACATGTTTTCATTAATAATACAATAAAGAATAAAACAGCGTCACACGTGTTTCTACCCAGTCTTAGAAAAATGCTATGACGCGGCAGAACAAGAGACTGAAAGTGTTGAGAGGGCCTTGAAAGAAAGCGAAGCGAGGCGTAGGCTCGGTATCTGGTATCCAGCCGCTGTTCGGGGATGAGCCCGCGTTACCGAACAGTGGCTGGATACCGGGCCTTAGCGAGGCCGGGGTTTTCTGTTTTATTCTACGAAAGTTTTCACCTTGTTCGTGACGTCATTTATGATTTCATATCCAGATTTAGAAAATGGTTCCAGCCAATCAGAGCGCTCGTTTAATTGAATCTATTTTCTAAATTTTTAGTGGTGCAAACAGAAGGATTGTCCGCGCGTTGTATCCAGTTGGCAGCAACTTTCTGTGAACCAAGACTTACTGTTCGCACGTAAATTCTTCGCGTGTTAATTTGGGGGAAAACGAAGCCGTTTTAGTGTGAACACAAATAACACTTTTAGAGATCATTTTTCTTTTGCTGATCGTTGTTTCACTATTCAAATGATACACGGCTGTTAGCTAAAGATAGTGAACCAATTAGATTGTTTAAAATTAGCTTGCCTGCCAAGCAGGCGTCATCAGTTGTGTTAAGGGAATCTCGCGAGGCTTGCTCGTGCTCCGTTTCCTCCTGCCCTCTGACTTGCGGAAGAAATTGATCGCCTAAAAAACTTTCAGAACGCCTACTTTGCAGGCTAATTTTAGGCTGTCTTATTGGTTCAGTATCTTCTGGTTCTCTCCCAATGCCCCAGAGATTTTGTTTAGCGCGGTCAAATGCGAAAAGCAAGCCTCGCGAGACTCCCTTGACACAAATGACGCCTGCCTTAAAATGCACGGTCGCTAAGTTTGTGTCTGCTAATGATTGTTTATTTTGACATTGCAAATATTACAAACAACCTTGTTGTTTGAGATAAAGATGTCTTATCAAACTTATCGAGAAATGTTGCAGCCTCTGAAAAATGTTTTCTTAATGGCGTTTAAGTCTGATACATCTACGCTCCACAGGGGATGAACTTCATCCATAAATGTCCAATAAGGTGTCACGGGGACTTGAAGTCTTCCAACTGTGTGATTGACAGCCGCTGGGTCTGTAAAATAACTGACCACGGGCTCAACAGTCTAAAGGAAGGTGAAACGGTGGATCTAGAGGTTGGACTGGATCAAAAGTACAATCGTGAGTAATTATAATAATAATAATTATGTTATTAATAGTTTTAACAATAATAACAATAACATAATTAAAACAACAGCGTTAACAATAACATTTCGATGGTGTATTATCACGCTTAGCAAAATTGAAAAAGTTATACTAAACATAAAAATTGTATTTTAGAAAAAGGGCAGCAAACCAGTAAGGCTTAACTCTACGAATGTGCTTTCAGTATTGAACAACAACAGTAGCCATTATTTTCGGTGATAATGGTGAAATTCGAAATTCCCATACAAAGTCTTATAAGTTGCTCGATGTCATACATCAAGAACACTCATGAACGGTATTGGCCTCCTGCGGGTATCGCAGATTCAAAGGTAACAGATCTATGGACATGCAGTACATACCTCTTATTAGCCGAGTGCCGGAATAATCAACAAAGCCATGTGATAAACATCTTGTAAGCCTTGTTTGCTCTGTCCGTACGGCAAGTTATGGACCGAGATTTTTTCCTTCCTTTTATGGCCCAAGCGCGAAGCACGAGGGCCATGAAAACAAGGAAGGAAAAACCGAGGGTCCATAACTTGCCGTACGGACAGAGCAAACAAGGCTAATAAGATGTTTATCATATGGCTTTGTTGATTATTCTGGTTTTGAAAAGGTGATCGATAGCTAGCGGTCCGTACGGCTACCTACGGATCTTGAATTGACCAATCACAGCACGCGAAATCATTCAGCCATTGAGTAGAGTATGTTTACATGGCTAATTTTGTTTCTTGCTTGTTTTTGTTGGCTTTGTTTGGATTAGAGTGCAATTGCAATACTCGTAATCAATAATATAACTTGCAAAACTATATTCTTAACAAAATATGAGCCTCGGCATTATTCTTAAAGTATTGTATATGTAGTCGATATCCCAGTACTGTATTGTTAGAAGTGTTTTTTTATTACAAAGGAATAAGCTAATAAGCTTTGTGACTGACAGAGTCAATATGATTCCTAGAGCTGCTGTGGCGAGCACCAGAACATCTGGATGAGTTTGCAGAGAGTACGAGATCCCAGGCGGGAGATGTGTTCAGCTACGGGATCATCCTACAAGAAATCATCCTGCGAGGACTCCCATACTGTATGGATGATTTCATGGAGGCAAAAAGTAAGACACAGATGTTTCATTGCTTTGCTTGCCCACAAACATTATACTCTGACGAAGGGCTAACACGGGAAACGAAAACATACCATATTATCCCTTGTTGATTCAAACGAATTCCCAGCTTACTCTCCGATGCAAAAAAGGTGAGTTCTCTAAAATACTAGTCTTCCAGTGTTACTACAAATATCTACTTTTAAAGTTATAGTTTTTCTGCTTTTCCAATAGTGAACTTTTGATTTTTGCAATTAAGATTTGATAATCTTCGAGATATTACAAAGACATTAGTTAAAGTGCCTAAAATAATTTTAGTAAATCAGTAAACTTCTAAATTTGAGATTGGTACCCGATTTTAAACGTTGGGCATTTCTTATTTTGGTACTTTGGATTTTTTCAAACACTAAACAACCACTATTAAAAAACCGTAACAAAACTTTTCATTCCAATTTAATTCCATTGTGTTCTGCTTCTCCACAGCCATCGTCAATCGAGTTCGTAAAGTCGAGACTCCTCCATTCCGTCCCAAGATTCCAGGGGACATTGGTAGTCCACTGTATGTGTCATTGATGACGTCATGTTGGGTTGACCAGCCACTGGACAGACCAAGGTTCTCAGAAATACTAAATGTGTTAAAGAAAATAAACGGAGGAAAGTAAGTAGCCCCAGGGGAGAGGGGAGTTGTTACCCTTATTTTCGGTTGGGAGGTGCAGACCAAGTCCTCAAGCTCTAGCTGTATTTCAGGCCCTCTGTACCAAAGAAACTACTATCCCTTGTAAAGTACAGGGACACTTTTAAAAGTTAGGCGTTGTTATAGATATAAGAACGCCTTGTTTTGAGGCAGGGACTCAATGTTCTTAAACACAGCGATGGTTTCAGCCTCAAATGCTCTTAAAACGTTCTCAGACATAACTACTAGTGTTGGGTGCAGATTTGCTTACACTTGCAAGCAAGCAGAGATTTCTTTTTTTATTTATTACTTTCCATTCGCACGAACTAGCCGGAACCATAATACGATTTATTAACTAGCTGCTACCCTGGCCGGCAAAAAAGCAACATGCTATTAAGGTTACCGTTCACGTTGGAACGGATAAAAACTTTGAAATTGAGATTTTCGCAAAATATAAACATACATGAAATAACCTTCTAAAAAAAACTGTTTTTCAATAGGTCTAACAGTTTGCGAGATATGACGAACGAAAGTTTTTACTGGAAGTAAAATTGTATTACGCGCGGTGCATTTTAGGAGTGAATTTCTCGAGATATGTTTTGGCTAAAACTACGAAAACGTAAATGATCAATGCTACCTCAATTTTTAATCTCACGCTATCAAATTTCGCAGTTTGATAAAATAATAGCCAAAGATGAAAACCGTCCTGGCGAATTTTGAAATTCTGCTCCAATAACTTTTTATGACTCAAGTATGGCAGTTTTGTATGCTGCAAATGAGGAATTTTCTTCAAACGCCTGCAGAAAATTAAAGACGCTTTCAATCAAAAATCGCCAGGACAGAATTAGAGTAAAAATTGTGCTGAATCTCGCAATCAAACTGAAAATGGTGAAAATTGAAACCCACAGCCGCATTGACGTCTGGAAGTGAAGCAAACAGTTTGAATCATGATGCTCGCATTCTTTTATAAACCAAGATTTTTCATCAATTTTTTCACCATCATTTAGATAATTTTATAAGCTTTCCATTGATATATAGGTTTGTGGGTGTCCGATGCGTATTAACGGAGTTACATACGAAAGACTGAAAACACCGCTCAAGGTGAACGGTAACCCTAAAACAAAGTCTGTGTTATGTTTGTGCTATTTGCATGTCCAATTGTTTGAAACCATAGTTTGCTATATTTTTATAAAAAATCTCTGAGTGTGCTGCCTAGCTCGATTAGCTTACATAGTTATTCTAGGCAGCCAAACACCGTACTTCTGCATTATATTTCTTAGTCCTGCTTCCTGTAAATGAATGGTGTTTAAATAAAAGTTTTTGTTGTGTTGTTGTTGCTGTCGTTGTAAAGATACTCATGCGCAACACTATAGCCGATGTTGCACTGACGAACGTTAGCCGAGAAACAAAGTTTTTTCTGGATTTTGTGCTGTATCCAAAACAAACGTCCCTCGCCTTCCCTCAGCCTTAGATACATTCTTACATTAAATTTTGGGCATTTTTCAGCCTCACGCTTTTGTGAAAAGGTACTTTAATCATGTAGGTAGAAGTGCAAAATACAGATTTTCACGATAATTCTGTCAGTTTTGAATTTATTATTTTCACTTCATGCTAAATGAGATAAAGAAACGTAAAGTTTTCTTTACACCACTTTTCAGTTCGGCTGCAGTCTTGCACACTTTTATCTTACTTTCTAGAAACTGCTTTACGGCATTGTTCACTAACGATTCTGTTTTCCCAATTGTGTTAGACAGATAAATATCATGGATAATATGATTTCCATGATGGAGAAATATACTGACCACCTGGAGGACCTAGTACACCAGAGAACTCAACAGTTAGAAGAAGAAAAGTTGAAAACCGATGCACTCTTGTACCGAATGCTGCCACAGTAAGAGCTAGCGATAATTCTTAAGGGACGGACAATTTTCCCTTTCCGTGGGAGAGGGTAGGAAGATTTTGAAAACAAAAATTCCTGCAGCACACTCAGTAAAGCAAGGGAAAAGTCATGCTTCATTTGCTCTGTGTTATCCACCGTGTTTTGACTGGCAAAACTATCTACCTTGTTTATTAGTGGTGAAAGAACCCCCTTGCGCTGGCCAAACCTTTCAGCCAAATGCGCCTCAACCCTCCTTCAAAAGTCAAAGGTCTTTCCCCAAGGTCTGTTTACACCTGAGATGCACACGCAAGAGCAAAGAAAGTTTTTTTTCCCTTGTTGAAGTGGTCATAAGGTGAAACCAGTGCAGACACAAACGTAAAGACAAAGACAGAGACATTCACGCGTGCGCACCCTCTTTGCTTGCATGGCGTAGAGGCGAAACAATTTACTTCTCAGGGGAGATGGTCTGGAGATTATATCAGTTCAAGAATATTTTCCCCGACTGATAAACAATTAAGGCAGAAACTTTTTTTCAATTGGAAAAATGGTTCATAATATAAAGCTTATCGAAAATGTTTGGTTTTTTTTGCTTTAGGGTGCTGCCGTTTTTTTAAATCTTCTCAGTCGATACAATCTTTCAACCAACAACGCAGCCGGTAGTAAATACTTTTGAAAATTCCACAGCCTTAACTAGAAAGAGAATGAAAGGAATTGGTGTAGGACATACGACGTACCAAACTCCTGAAACTACATTTAAACAACATGTATGCTTAACTTTCCCGAAAGTCTACCACACTGAACAAAAGCACTTCGGCTCCGTTTACTCGATTCAGTTTAAAAACCTGGATCAGGGATCCAACAGCCTTTGTGCGCATCTTTAGTGTCGCACATTTGAAAACGTTCAGAAGAGTGCCATTAAAAATCCAGCTCCAGGCTAGCGAGTTTTTAAGACAGGTTTCCTATGATCGCTTACGATCGCCAGATTAATGAAAATAATGCCAGCGATCGTCAGCGATCATATGGAAACCTTTCAGCGATCGAGCGATCGTCGGCAATCGTGAGCGATCCTGCGATTCAGTGATTCCAGCGATCCGGCAATCGTGAGCAATCATATGGAAACACTTTTCAGCGATCGAGCGATTATTCCACTCTGGAAAGGTACGTGGTTAAAAGGAAGACATGCAGCCATTTCATATTTGTTTGGGTGTCTCTAAAGCAATGGTGTCCACTAGACCGCCTGGTGGAGCGCTTTCACTCCAGCTGCTTCAACGCTTCAATATTCTCTAGTTCTTGTACAATCTTAAAGCGTGAATCACTTTTACTATGGTTTTGTTGTCTGTTTATCCGTAGGACTGTAGCCGAACAGCTGAAGAGAGGACAGCAAGTTAAAGCGGAGTCGTTCAATCAAGTGACGATCTTTTTCAGTGATATCGTTGCGTTTACTGAACTCGCATCGGAGAGTTCACCTTTCCAAGTGAGATAACTTAAAGACACTGCTTGCACTGTTAGTACTTTTAAAAAAATAACAGAATTAATTTCGAAAGATTACAAAACTATTTTAACTATTTTAAAGAATTCCTGGCTACTGAACAACAACAACAACTTCTTTCAGTTGCACCACATGTTAAATATCTACACATTTTAGGACTCAGAATTTAACCAATTGTAGTGATTTGGGCACCCGAAATAACTACAGAAGCTTATCTAGTCGGTTGCCCAATCATACGGATTATAATAAATGCTCACGACAAACTGAAAAAGGAGATTTTTTTGTATATTGAAACATAAATACACATCGTATATTTAAAATCTTGTTTTTCTCTGTTTCGAAAAATTATCTTCTAAATAAATTGTGTATCTATGCAAGAAGGGAAAAATGTTGTGCGTGCGTGGGTGATTGGTAATTTTGGTGGTTTAGTGAGAGAATGATGATTAGTGATCGAATAATGATTGGTAAACGAATGATTCCACTAATTTTCTATTCTTCAGGTTGTAGCTCTTTTAAACGATCTCTACACGTGTTTTGACAATATCATCGACTCCCATGAGGTATACAAGGTACTGTGCACAAAATACCTTACAGCTTTTTTAACTAAGATTGACGTGATGCAGTAATAGGAACCATGTAAACGGACGCAACAAGAAACAACATTGTTGCAAGTTGTTGGGGGATTTTTGCGAACAATGTTGTATCCGTTTGCATGGGCAAAAATGTTTCACCGGTTCCAAACTATACGCAGCAAGTGCCAACACAGTTGTTGTTCTTTGCAGACGGACGCAACATGTTGGGCCAAACAATGTCGCGAGTTGTTTGCTAACAATGTTGCGTCCGTTTGCATGGGCATAAATGTTTCACCGGTTTCAAACTATGCGCAACAAGTGCCAACATTGCTGTGGTTCTTTGCAGACGGACGCAACATGTTGGGCTTAACAATGTCGCGAGTTGTTTGCCAACAATCATGCGTTCGTTTGCATGGGCATAAATGTTTCACCGGTTCCAAACTATACGCAACAAGTGCCAACATTGTTGTTGTTCTATGCAGACGGACGCAAAATGTTGGGCCAAACAATGTCGCGTGTTGTTTGCCAACAATGTTGCGTCCGTTTGCATGGAACCACAACAATGTTTGCACTTGTTGGCACTTGTTGCGTATAGTTTGAAACCGATCAAACTTTTATACCAATGCAAACGGACGCAACACAGTGGTCAAAAAAACCCAACAATACGCAACAATGTTGTGACTTGTTGCGTCTGTTTGCATGGGCCTTAAGCCCTCTGGTGACTCATATACCACGAACGAACGGAATTGTTGTGAAGTTCTCGATTTGTACAGACTTCTATACATTCTTTGTAGTTTTCGACATTTTCATTGAATTAAATTTAATACTCAACAAGTATTCGAGCACCGGGCTAAACTATAGTCTGTGGTAGGTACTAACTTTGCGATATACTCTATCGGAGTAAGGACGGCTCAATTTGGCTGAAACTTGAAGTTGAATTATACTTTGTTATGGCAAAGGAGCACCCTCGTGTAGCTTTAGCCTTAGTCTGAGCAAGCTTAGTCAGTAGAGGAGGGAAAACTGACAGAGGAAAGGGCTTGAGGTGCTAGGCTCAGATAAATGTAATCTCAAAATTTGGTACAATTATGTGCCAAAAATTTTCAAAAGAAGTTATAAATATCTTCAAAATATCTCTAAACATCCGAAAAAGTATTGTGATATTTTGTCTGAACCTATTTTAGTCTTAAAGTGCGCACAGGAACCAGAAGCTTATCAATTAGTTAGTATCACTAGTTGCCCTCGTTAAAGAAAATTGCTTTAATTTACCTTACTTCTCTTGACTATACTAATGAGGCAAAACACACACAATGACGTCATCACCAACCACAACTTGCAGGTGGAGACGATTGGTGACTCGTACATGGTTGTTTCTGGCCTACCGACGAGGAATGGCGCCAAACACGCTGGAGAGATCGCTAACATGTCCCTGGATCTGCTGAGTGACATGGGCAGCTTCACGATACGTCACATGCCTGGAAGACAGCTTCAACTGAGAATAGGCATGCACTCTGGTAATAACATTCCTTCTATTTGTACATTCTCCAGCAGGTTCACTCTTTTAATAAGAACTTTTTTTAAAAGAATGCGATGGCATACCTGTCCACAAACTGCACGTGGCAACGTTTCTAAACGTTTTTTCTTTTTGTATAAAAGCAACTTTTCAATTTTAGAGCAACTTTTTGGGTTGCGTAAGCACTGAGCAAGTTGTACTTTTGTTGCATTCTTTAGAACTTGTGATAAATTTTATCTAACACACTTGTTTAAAGTGTTAACCTTCTTCTGAATGACGTTTCATTTCCCACGACTCAAGGAGGGTCTAATCTTCTGTTACTCTAAAAGTTAAATTTTCTCTTACGCCAAAAGTTTGACCATTTTATGTTACTACTTTGTAACTAGACTATAGTTCAAAACCTGAACAAAAAAGGAGCAAATCTAAATCCATTGGTTGCATCTTTGGGTTATTGCCGTGCGAATTAACGCATATATTTTGGGTAAAACCCAGTAAAACACTATATAAGAGGGTTTTATCGCTCGGTTTGTCGCAGGTCCTTGTGTAGCCGGCGTGGTAGGGCTGAAGATGCCTCGCTACTGCTTGTTTGGCGACACAGTGAACACTGCTTCACGGATGGAGTCCAGCGGACTGGGTGGGTACAGCATGCGCAGGAAACTGTGCGATTTTTACCTTAAAAATGCAACTGGAATGTTTCATTTTTTATAGAAAGTGAAATACTCAAGCCCCACAGTCCATCACGTATTTGTAGTCCGCAATTCTAACATCATATTATCTGCCGGTCTCTTTAAATCTCATCTGATCTTTTTCTAGTAAGGTGTAGGGATCTCACCTATTAAAATCTTTTTGAGTTATAATTTCCTGCACTTTCTAAAGTTTGTATTGAACATTAATACAACACCGATTATATGTTCATTTGTGGAAATAAAAACCTACTGAGCCTGTTAGTGCCAACATGTCATGCAATTTATTTCCTTTTACCAAAAAAGCTATTGGGAAGGCATAAAAACAAATCGAATTTGTATGTTCATAGTTTTTATTCAAAGAATAGGCTAGTTTCCCTTGCCATACTTTTATCACGGTAAACGCGGGAAAACTCGGGACAACTTTTTTGTTTTCGGTTGCTTTTTCCGCTCAATAAACTAGTTTTAACGTATACAGATGTACTATTTAATATCGTGATTCGGTGTCTTTAAATAGAATAAGTATACGATCGTTCCAGACGAAAACAATGTTTGCACACCACGATATTTTTCTTTTTTTATCGTGAGATGTATTTAAAAAAACAAAACATGCTAGAAAATCCAGGGAAGCATGCGAAATACATAAATGCAGCCAAAGTTGACCGAGAAGAATCATTTCTCTATTCACCTTCTCCTTGACAGAAATATCAAATGGTCCGCCGTAATTATAAAACATAGGTATGTGTTGAAAAATGTAACAATGATATTGTGTTTACGGAAGCTAAAAAACTATTTTTCTGGTGATTCTTAGTTGTTATACGTTTGCTCAAACTCTGAACACACTCATAATCTATGCACCTCTTCCGCTTTTACCAAAGGGAGTCAGAGCCCTGCATGGAGACGATTTTGTTGTTCTTTAGGAAGGAACTTGTAACTAGCTGCTATAATCAACAAACGTATGTAATTCTCCTTTAGCTCTGCGTATTCATGTCAGTCAAAACTGTAAAACCATTCTCGATCGGCTCAGCGGTTACCAGCTGGAGGAGAGGGGACTGGTACCTATAAAGGTTAGTTCCCTGATGTGCACCGTAAAACCTTGACCCACCCACCCCACCCCGACAATATTCTGAATGAGTTTGTACAATTAAGGCTATACATTTTATTACCCATAAAGACCCATTTTGTTGTCCTAATACTACACTGTGACCATTCGTTTGGATCGTCTTGCAAAATAAAAGTGAAAGTGTTCATGATTCGTAAAAACTTACAAGTTGACAGTTTGCGTAACTATTTTTTCCTTTGATATTTGAAAACAAATCAGGACAAGAGTTAACTGTTATTAAAAATGACATCTTGTTTTTTCTAGGGCAAAGGCGAGATGCTGACGTATTTTCTGACGGGGAGGGAAGGCTTCAACAAACCCTTACCAGACCTTAAGCGCGCTGCCTCCTTGGAGGAACATACCTTCAAATAAATAGGCAACAACATTCAACGAGAGATCGATATACACAGACTATTGGTCCCCGGTTCGATTCGCGGCCTGGTCGAGGATTCAATATTTGGGTGACCTCGTTTCCCGCTAAAGTTCACTCAGCTTTCCATCCTTCCGGGGTCGGTAAAATGAGTACCAGCATACATGGACCGCTCTGTAAATTTGCTTTTGGTTCGCTGGGAATAAACTAATCATTGTAAAGTGCCTTTGAGCATCTTCATATGGAAAAACGTGTACGCTATATAAATGCACCACTTCACTTTACTTTACTTTACTTTTGAATCCTTTCCTTGCCAAACACAACTAGCGACTGGTCATGAAATTGACTACTGAGAACTGGTTACTTTCTCAGGACACAGGAAAATTTCTTTGTCTGTTAGACGTACACAAAATTTTTTTACAAACACGTGTACAAGCGTGAGTGTGCTTTGGGTGGCTTGACCTTCACACGCCTCACTCGAAACAAAGAGCGACCTTTAGGTTTGACGACGAGTACGACTTTCGCAAGGGTTTGCTACGAGGTTTCGGTAATTCTTATAACAAACAGTAGGACAGCTACGAGATTTGACCTGACAACGATTTAATTTGCAAACTCCTGTCAAGAACTTGGGCGTGCCAAAAATTGTACCCATAGACAAACTCGTACTCATTGTCTAAAAATTCCGGTTAAGGCTGACTGCGTGGCGGTTCAGATAGCCAGACAAAGTTGGTAATGGTATTTATCAGCCAAATGCAGGTTGACGAGAACCGTTTCTATTGTACCGTTAGGAAGAGAATAGCTGATTCAGGCAATGTAACTTTTACAAACACTAATAGAAAAGGTTGAACCAATTGAACCGGTGCTTGAGGGGATCAAAAGTCCCCTCCTCCCACCGGAATAGAGTTAACCCTTTATAATCACCCTTGTCATCACGTAAGCACATATTCTAACAGTATCAATAACTGAAGATATTGCTGTTGTTAATTACATATTAGTAAAAAATAAAAATTACGAGCAAGTAATGATCCTACGAAATGCCCGTCTAAAGTTGCCATCCCTCGCTGCATACGTCACAGGGTTGAGAACGCCGCTTAGATACGTTAGCCAACACGTGACAGTGTCTAGTTTGTCTAGCGTGCAATCTGATTGGTCCATGAACATGAATATCGACTGATAAACTAAAAATGGAAACCACGTAACCACAAAACAGCAAATCACAATTCCAATAGTTTTTGCGGACCGGACTTCCCCGAGCAAGCTCGTACTTCGTTTGAGCGCGAGTGTCATCTGTGTGCTGTCCCGAAGCGGAAGCGGTTGAAGAGTAAAGATTCGACGATTATGATGTCGTGACAAACGAAAAATTTTAAAATACAGAACCAAAATTACACAGAATGGAAAAAATACGTTGATACTGAGAAATGAGATAAAGAAACGGTTGTCCAACTGAAAGCTGTAAATGCGATCCTCTGGAGTTTCAAAAGCAAAGTACAACAACACTGCGAGAGCAGACGAATACACCCATATTCCGCCCAACAGGCCCGCACCAAGTGATGACGTCATTATTCGATCGTACCTCAAAGGAAACACAATGCGGATAAAGCGATCCACGCTTACGGCCGTGAAATTTAGTATGGACGACGCTAGGAAGCACAAGAACAGCGTATTCCAGGCGTTTATTGCTGGCCCACTCAGCGGAACACGAGGAAAATATACAAGGTAGAGAGCTTCAAATGGAATAAGTATGTTCGAAGCCACAATGTCGGTTATGGCGAGATTGACGATGAAGGCGTTGGAGGTTGTGCGAAGGCTGGGTTGCCTGTAGATCGCTAGGCAGACCAGGCTGTTACCAACAGTTGACGCAAGAAGGGTCGAAAACACAAATGACATTCCTCCCGCTTTGAAGGACGTTTCCAAACTGGAACACGGGGAGTGGTTTGAATCCTCTGGCAAGGAACTGTTTAGAAACTTCATCTCACTGTTTGAGAAAACACCGAGTGATTGAGAAAAAAATATTATAATGGTAATTTAACTTTTTATTGTGTCATTGATTGTATTGTCTTGATGCAGGTCATATATATTAATATAATATGATACTCCTGTTTATATACACTTGTACAACAAAAGTCTGTCATTCATCTATCTATTTAAATCAAACAATATTTTAAACTTATACTGAATAGACAAAATAGCAAAGACTTTAGAGCTCACAGATCATGCAGTTACATGTTTTGTATTTTCCTTTTGATTTATACCTGAAATTATCCTGTTTGGAAGGAAAACCCTTTGAGTTGCAAACCGTTGTAAAACTACCTCAGTTTTAGAAGTAAGTTAGTGATCAGACAATTGTCTGATAATAGCCATTACCACTTGAATGACAAATAGTTTTATAGCAGTTTTCGCTTTCTTTTCATGTGATGTTTCAGACGTTCTGGTGCATTTTTGAACCGAGAACTCCTTGATTTAATTGGAATCTCGTATATGAAACAACTGGAGTTTCCCGATTGAAATCGGTATTCACAGATATTGTAACTTTTTAATTGTCATAGCAAATCAACAAAAATGGGCATTTTTTCTGCAACAAAATCTTTTTTGTAAGTTGATGATCAAAAGTTAAAATTTCGAAGTTTTGTACGCTAAAACCGGTCCGTTAGCACTATATCATAAACAAATTTTGAAACGAAATTTGGTTTTGATGTTATTCTACTTTACTTAACTTTTGTTTTGCATTGTTTACTTCGATGTGCCTTGCTTTGCATTGCTTTTATTTGCTAAGTCGTGCTTTGCTTTGCTTTGTTTTCTTTGCTTTTAAACTCAGTTTACTTTATTTATGTTAGACTGACAAATGAAAAAAGAGTTAGCCATTGTTGCCAATCACATAACCTAATATTGATCTAAAATTAACTGCAAGTATTTTAAAGTTAGAAATGTTGCTAGCTTAGTAAACCTGTGACAAGCCCTATAATTGTATGTTTTAGAGATACGGTACACATTTTTTTTGTTAAGAATTATTAAATTTTGGCCCGAGCCTCGTTGTTCTTAAGATTTTGCACAATTTTAGCCTCAGTTGCTCTTAAATTGTTCTTGTTTCTATCATATCAATTATATATGCACTTCATCACAAATTTTTTAGTTTAGTTTTTAAAAACATGTGAAGCACAGTTTTATGTTTCTTCTCTGCCTCACTCAGTGTTTCTAACGGCAGAAAAACTGCAAGGAAGCGCCACAAGTAATGACGTGATGTAGTTTGTTTTTCAATAAAAACTTTCAGTTACATTTGAGTCTGAAGCTGAGCATCAAACTTTGGCTTTGTTCTTCTTACAAAGTTTTTGTTTTTAAACAAGATTGTACATTAGAAACTGGTCAAAACCGCTGAATACAACTACACTCTTTTTTATAAGAACCTTTCTTATATAAGAACGCGAGGCTGAAAATCGCCAAAAATTTAAGAACACGTTAAGAACATGCTAACGCTGAGAAAAGGTAACTAACATTTACTTATGATGATAACCTATTGCAAATAACTCGTACAGTGTTACTAAAAAAAACTTGCTTTTCGGTCAGGGCTTCTTGACTAAAGTTCGCAGATAACAACTTTTCATCACATGTTTTTTCATTTCCCTAACCGCAGTTTTTACAGGTCTGTCTTTTGAGTCAAACTGGCAAGGAAATCAGTATAAGGTACATGTACTGATCAATGTATACACAAATGTACATGTATTATTTATATTGTCTAAAATCAGTAATTTTGAGAACAAATGTAAGAACATTTGACGCTTATATTCCGAAAATATTTCAAAACTTTCAGCCTCAGTCGAAAAATTCGACGTTCTCATAAAACAGAGTGTACATTAATCTGAGCAAGGAACGACAAAGCCGACTGGTGAAACTCGAGAATTATTATAAGCCCGGAACATTTTAGTACCTTTTAGACGCGATAGGTTTAAAGATTCTTATATCTTACTTACAATTAAAACAACTCATATACAGAAACCAATTCCTTCCTTCGCGTGCGATTTTCTGATGGCCGCAAATAGACTGCGCAAAATGTTTGGTCTTAGACTTACGCATTTTAATTTTGTATTGGAACCAGAACCAGAATGATGTCCTTGATATTTCAGCAAGCTTAGCCTTGAGTTGTTCTCAACTTGTTCTCTTTCTAGTTGAAATTAACCGAATTTGTTTCAGTTTTTTATGAATATGAGATAGCCGTCTGAGCTTGGCCTTGAGTCTGACATTTTCTACAGTTTTAAAATATAGTTGTTTTTAAAACTTAGCAAGTCTAAGCCTCAGACTAAGTACATTATAACTTTGTTCTTATACAA
>JAOBRG010094105.1:0-20206 GCA_027574985.1 Umimayanthus nakama | reverse complement strand
CCACCCCCCTCTTATGCCTTCTAGGGTTAAGTCATATACGAATACTTAATGCACATATCCATTTAGCTAATCGAATTCTATCTTATCTCTAAGTTTCAAGACAGTTGCGTAAATAGTTAGAGACTCTGGGTCAGGCACCAAAAAACCTTCCCCCGAGCAGAGGAACTCCCAAAAAGGCAAAGTTTTAAAAGAGTTAAATAAGGTAAGACAAGTAAACGTATCATATGGAATGGGATTGAATTTATTCAAAGACAGATTTTAACTTAACAATTCAGGAGAGACAAGACAGAGTTGCGTTCCAGGGCGCAGCACTTCTTGTCAAACAGTATTCAGGCGACGTTAGTAGGTGAACGCAGTGATTTCTCAGCAAAGTCTCCGTACTCAAACCCAGGAAGGCCGCAGCCGTAATACCAACACCGACTCCAGATTGGACAAAAGCTCGCGAGAACTCCGTTTTTGTTCTGACTTTTTCTTGTTCTCCTGTCATAGAAAACATATTAAGCAACAAACATCCCTCAAGAGATCCAATAGCGAACATTAGTACCATCACAATCCACACGCAGTGAAAGAAGCGATACCAGGCCTCAAAGATTAGGAACATTAGGATGGTAAACATTAACGTTGAGAAGATCCACGTGTGCTTGGTATATAGATTGATAGAAGGTCTGATACTCAACAATATTAAACCGTATGATCGACCTATCAAAACTCCAGTAAATAGCATAGTTGTGTAGAAGATGTAGTGGTTCCTTGGCCCGAAAGGTGCGTCGGGAAAGGCAAGGACCGTGGCCACGGCTTGGAAAGAAAGATACTTGCTGAGAAGGCCTGCGGTCAAGATGTAAGCGGATGGTAAGGTCTTCCAGGCAATGATGAGTTTATCAGTCAGCGAGATTGCAGTGCAAGACAGTCGAGTTTTTTCTTCTTCGAGTTGTGTGGGAAGGCGAGTGTACTCGACCTGACTGTGTTGAGTTGTCATAGCAACAGTTTCAGTATTTCCTTTCTTGTCCATTATGAGGTACATCAGTGGTATGATCGGCTGCAGTAAAACAACTCCTAATATGGCAGTCGTAGGAGTAACACATGCAAAAGTGGTCATACCTGATAGGAATGAACAGTGTATCAGTTTAAAGACACCTTTGCGGTATACCCGCATCATCATCATCATCATCATCTGAAGTACACCCTTTTCGTCCTTACGGTGCCAAAACGTTTAAGAGCATTGTCTACAGTCACCAAATGCATCCATACAACCTAAATCGTTATCTAGATTAAATCATAACCTTTGTAATAGATCTTTAAAATGGATTAATTATCTTTTAATAATAAACGGAAAAGCTATCATTTGGAGCCAAAAACTTAAATAGTGCTCTGAACACTGTCTGTAAAATCGTTAGAACTAAAAGATTGCTAAGTAGTGTTGATCAAAATTGGAAACGTATAGAGACGTTTCTGACTTGGAAAACAACAAAATATATACTTATAGAAAGCAAACTCTCTTTATAAAAACGATTTTTTTTTACAAAATTGAATTGTGCAAACTACGTTTTCAGGGATAGTTCAAACAGATCAAACCTCACGTTAGCTCATAAACTGGAAAACTAGTATTTCATTGAAAACCTCTTTTCCTTAAATGCTATTACTGTCATTCAACCTTTTTGCTTTGAATGCATTGTTTTCAAATGCCAATTTAAGACGAAAAGCTTTAAATATTTACAGACTGCAAAGTTACGTGGCTACCATATTTGATTTCTTTGAAAGGTAATGCGCAACACTCCCGACCTTACAACTTATGTGCAATGTAAAATATCGCTTAAGGCTGCGTCCACACTGCGCTGGGTAAATTTGAAAACGCATCTTTATTTACACGGTTAGGCCTTCCGTCCACACTACACCGGTGAATTTTGTCATCGAAAACGGAGCTTTTCGAAAACACCGGCTAGAGGGGATTAATTTGACAGCTGGCGTTATAAGGATTTCAAGTCTCATCACATCGCTTTATCACAGTTCTCATTTCTCCTTCATAAAAACGGGTCACATTTTCGTCAGCCTGCCAAGCAGGCCTCCTGAGCCACCTTTGGCCAGTTTTACTCGTTCTGTAGAACTGCACACATATTGGGTATCCTACCGAAAACCAGTTACTGGTTTGTCTTTTTTTTCAGCGCTAAGTCTGTACAGTTTCCATTTCTACTTCAGGAACCAAACTGAGTTGAGCTCGACTGAAGCGCTACTTTAGCACAACAGTAATTTCAAACGTCTTGAAACACTACACTGGGTTTGGTTATGCAATCAAACACTCGCGCTTTAAGAACGCAAACCCTTAATGGTAAACGGAGCTCTGACTGAAAACATGGCGGAACACATGCATTGAGTACGGCACGAGTAAGGCTTGACTGAAGTTTGACGTTTGAAATCATGTCGCGCTACAATCGTGTAGCTTGGCAACCTCTGTCAATCGGTCACATCAGTCCAAAAGTTGGGTTAGCTTAAATGTCGATGGAATGATGTTTCGTTTAACAAACTATCCGGCTCTTCAGAAATCGATAGTTTGTTTTGAACGTTGAATTGGCGAGATTGAGTTAAACTAATGGCATGTGTATTGCGACTAATAAAGGACCGTCTCAAATACTGGCCTAGTTTGTAGATGCTTATTTGGAACACGGAATACTGTTAATAGTGTAGGAAGCCCAAAACTGCGTGAACATTTAATGAAATATAAAATCTCAAACGTAAAACTGACGTAGAACTAGAACCATAAATTCAAAGCGATCGCCCCTAGCAAACACAGAACCCCTGCAGCTCCCAAACTTAAAACATGACGGTCCTTCCGTTGCCTGTCTACCTTTCTCATTCGAACACTTTTCCACAGCACAAACAAGGACACCGATAAAAACAAAACAAAGCCTCCAAGAGCAGTCACTTTAAGTTGTTCTTTTGGGTTTTTTTGCAGCAGAGGCCTCAATTTCCCTAGGGACCCTGCTGCGATGGAAACAGGTCGGCTTCCTTTTGAGGCTACACAAGGCAAGTTTTGTTGCATTCATTTAATAGTATATTACTGACCTGTATAATAAACGGATGCAGTGATATAGCCAAGGCCAGTCCCTGATTCATAGAAGGCGACTGTCACTCGATGATAGTAGGCAGACATGGATAAGATCGTCATCTCTCCAACTCCCATACCAGCCGATGTGAGACAAACCCCAACTAGTTTCCAACCGATGTCTACTGCCAAAGACACAAGAAGTATGCCGCTGGTATAGCTTCCAAATACGACAACCATCTTCACAATAAACTTAAGCTTCATGATAAAGAACGGGCAAACTATGGATATAGCAGTAAATGGCAAGATTTGTGCCAGTAAAACGACGGTGGTCGGGAGAAGTGTGGACGAAAGAATGTCTTGTGAGGCAGATAAAATCAGCGAGTACACGATATAGAAGACAAATCCAAAAAGGAAAAACGCAAGCTTTGTCTTTGGGTTTTCCCGTCTTTCTTGCTGAGGTTTATCAGGTTTATCTCTAGTTGAATCGGAACCTTCCATTTCAGCTTGCTCCGTAGTTTTTTGTATTCTTAACTGTGGACAAAAGAAAATAAATTAGAATAATTACTACTCGTCACATGCCTCTATAGTTTCTCCGCTTCGTTGCTTTTGTGCTTGATTCGCGTTAGAAGCCGACAGAGTTTCTGTTTTGCATTTTCGTCTAAACAACCGCCTATTTTCTCTTATTCACTCATCTTCTTGCAAGTTAAACAAGAAAAGAATGAGTTATAGAAACAGCAAAAATGTAAATGGGAAGTTAAGATTTCAGGAGCCATCTTCGTTCATCGTGCTCCCTAGCTACGTTTTGACATAGTTAGTCGAGCGGTTTTGAATAAGACTAACCTCCTCATATATGCAATCTGGATCTCTCTACCGCGCGCGACAAATTTTAATTATGGAAAGAAAATTCGTACATTTGTATATATTATATTGACAGTTAAGGAGTAAGAGGTAACTAAAACATAGCCAGTGTGACATATACGTGTTTGTTGGCAGAATAGAAAGTATACAGATAAAGCACAGGCAAACAATTCGTAAAGCTCGACGAGATAGTGAAAACTCCTCATACACTTGTTGTATTTATCAACAGGCCGACTGACTTCGGCCTCCTACATTAACGGTAATTTAAAACCGCGCAACAACTGACCCATACATTTGTTGTACTTTGTAACGGATGATTTCAGTTTGTTTAGAGTGATCAAAATAAATCTCCAAATAATTCTGTATTAAGTTTCCCTCCTGTGAACTCCAAAACACGAAGTAAAGGAAGCCAGATTATTACAGTTCACTTATCTTTCATTTTTTCTGTTCTCTTGAGTGATTTTAGTGGGTTTTTGGACGGTTGATATCGCGCTTGCTGACATCGATATCGCTAGCCATGCATATACCGATATAGTATCAAGTAATATACCAATATTTCAACAACCAACACATGCATGTGGTTGCAAAAACTCGGGAACGCCAAAAAAAGAACTGCCTTAAAATTTCGCCGATTTTCTCACACTTCCGCGCATCTCTCGTCGTCAGTTCTGCTTCAGGTACACTGAAGTTCGAATGTGTGGCAAAAATCGATGCAGTATGACTTGAATCGCCTCCGACAAATAATTATAATGTTGGCATAATCGAAGGGTAAAATCAACCCTTATCAAATTCAAGTCGATCAAACAGGCGATGTGAAACTCACCAATTTCGCGCAGGAACTGAACACTGTCACCATCCAGTCTTTTGAACAGACGCAAAATGAAAGCCGGAACGATAACTAGTAGTAGTATAAAGACACTCAGCTATCATTGTACTATAGTCATATATTAATTATTAATTAACTATTTAATCAGTTATATATAAAATATTGAGAGCCGTTTTAATTTATAATTTCACTACATTAAGAGGAGACTTCCGTCACTAAAATAAAAGTGACTTTCAGGAGGGTTCTTAAAAAAAATTCACGATAAAACTAGATTAAAAGGCTAAGATTTTAAAGACACAAACTACTCTTAAAACTATTGTTTAAAAACTTATTCAACTCTCTTCTAAACATTGATTTAGACGTGTGTTATTTTAATTCGTTTGGTATAGAAGCCCAATCGTTTTTAGCCCTCCTGCCCCATTCCGTTCTCGGTTTCGGCAGTCTCGTTAAACAACCGTGTCTCGTGTTATAGCCAAGTGTTCTGGGATATCTCCTTTGATTGCACTTGGAACAGCAACACATCGATGTGCAAAACGCCCGCCGCCCACTTGAGTGACGCCATTTGGAATGCATGCAGTTGCTCCATCTCCGACCAGTTTGGTCTCCCCGGACGATTTCTGCATAGTCACAATGTGGGAGCACTAAGCGAGTGCTCCTGTCAAGGTATGTGTGAAGTCCGGTTAAACACCGATGATCGATGGCCTTCATGTAGTTCAAGCCCTGGTTTCCATATAGTTGTATTTGTCGTGTCTGTCGTATCAAAAAAATTCCTACGACAGATATAACTATATGGACACCAGGGTATCAATGTTAACTAAACTTGAATCTTAATAGCGTTATCCAGCTTAATAGCGTTATCAAGATCAGACAACACTTGACCCCTCGGGCAATTTTGGCACTTATGGCTTGCTGCATATTTTATATTGCATTAATCATCAGCATAATTTGTCGAGCGCGCGAGAACGACTTTATTGAAAGCCAAGTGTGAACATACAACGGTACACAACACTTCTACTACACAATACTGCTAAAGAAATAGTTGCTGCCGATCAAAGATAGCAAAACAGGAAACAAACTGAAATGAGAAGCTTTGATTCAAATGAACAAAAATGCAAGCAGCCAGAAAATCAAGAGAATCTGAAGACAAAACTTGCTTTTTTCCTATTCGGTTTTGTCCTCTACGCTGTGAGCTCAATGATCACGGTTTCTGCTCAAGATATTCTCTCGGCGACACTTCTTCCAACCACCGTTGTTCTATTGGGACAAACCTTGCCCTATGGCGTTATCTCCATAGTCTTCCCGTTTTTCATCACCAGGGTGAAGGTTAGTGTAAGGATAGCTGTTGTGTTTGCAAGTTTTACCAGCGGCCTGCTTCTAATCTCTTTGGCGGAACACGTCGGTTGGAAACTTGTCGGTGTCTACATCGTGGCCGTTGGTGATGGTGTGGCAGACTTGACGATCTTAGGTCTGTCTGCTTTCTACCATCACATGGTAGTCGGAGCCTATGCATCAGGGACCGGACTTGCTTTTTTTACGGTGCCGCTATACTACCTGGGTCAGTATAACCTATTTTATACTAAGCTGCAGGATGGGTCAAGTGTCTGTGTGTGAAAGGCAAGGGGAAGAGAGAGTGAAAGTGAGTCAAAATGGGGTGGGTAATGATTGAGGGGGACTTTGTTTTATAATTAGTACCAAAAGTGGGATGTATTAATATTTGTATGCATTGAGTGTAGGGTTCTGAGTGACTGAGTTGGAGTGAGAGGGGACAAAGGGAGGGGGGTCGATTAAGGAAAGTACTGTTAGAAACACACGTGTAATTCTTTTATAATCTCAATCTTTTAAATAATTTATGAAATATTTTATATGTATGTACGTTCATGTTTTAACGAGTTTTTTTTAAAGCTCCTCTATGATACGTGCTTAAATAAAATATTATTATTGTTATTATTAGAGTACGAGTATGAAAGTTATTAGACTGATGACGTGGAAATTTACATCTCTATTTTTTATTTCTGAAAGCGCATCATTATTTAGACTTTTTTTTAAAAACTACTAGCTGATACTAGCCGTCACGACATATATCTAAGACTAAGGCGAGTTACAATGTACGGCGTGGGTCAAGTTGAGTCCTTCGCAAATAAGAAATAGAACACTTTTGCGCTAAAATAAATGTTAGTATTCAAATGTACTTTAGTTTATGAAATGCGAGACTTAACCCTAGAAGGCATAAGGGGGGTCAATCTGACACCCCCCCCCCTCTCGATTTTTTTGGCTTAAAATTTTTATTCCTTAACCGATTTCCAAAAGCTTTGGCACAACTGTTCTTCGTTAGTGAACACATCACGCAGCCCGTATGTTGCCTACAAAATTGGAACTTTTTGCTAAAAATACGACTATTATTGCCTAAATACTGACCAATTCATTTGGGGGATACTACTTTTTTGGCCAGTACAAGAGCTCTACAAAAACTCAATGTTAAAGAAACTTTAACAACGAAACTCGTGCAAAATGGAAACCAACGTATATCAAAACAGTGCATGTGTCTTTGAGTTTGACTTCGAGACGTGACGAACGCTTCAGCTCTTCACCCAACGGCTACGACCGTAACGCGTGATCACTCGTTATATATCAGTTTAATAGAAATACGTTCGTTTGAATATATTTCAAATGTACTACAAAAAGCAATAAATATCTACTACCAGCAGAGCCCGGCTATTTGAAAAAAATATATCTGGGACATATCTGCACACAAACTAGACAATGAAGCGTGACAATGATAATCTCAATTACAAATATTTGCATTTATTTGCTATGGATAGCTAGCTGGCCAAATAAATTACTCAAGCAACCTACGTTTGCTAATGAGGCCTTCTTAATATCTCTTTTCCAAACCTTACTAAGCATCTTCAAGCATCCACCAACTTCTGTCGCTTCTGTCTCTCCTTGTGCAATAGTATATGTCAAGTCACGGTCCCAAAATAAATTACCACTGTGGCGCGAAAACGTCGGTGAATGCCTCGCTAACTCCCCGGTTAAGTCCCCGCCTTAAGGGGCAGGCAAATGAAACAATAGTGAAGTTCCCGCACCCCGGGGCCATAAAAGATGGTGAGAATTGGGTGAATTTCCCTGCTTTCCCCCGCCTATCCCCGAGGTGGGGGGAGAGGGTTCAAATGACTGGTGCATTAGATCTTGAATTTCACTGCAGACTTGACAGGAAATGCGAAATGTTATTTTCGCACCGATTGTTACGGAGGTAATTGATACATGAGGGGGGAGGGGGGGGGGAGCTACGTGCGTACCTTGACACTTGAACCAGTCCATGCGTGGACACCGCTAAGATTCAATCTCATAAACTCTAAAATTCAGTTTGAGCTGAAACCTTATCATCATGAACACAGAATACGAATGCGAAGGAAAACTGACTGCTGATCTACGGCCCTGGTCGATTTTTGTTCTGTTGTCAATGATTGACTTTCGAACATAGCGTTGTTTTTTTGCGCGCTTTTGACGTAGATTGTGCGTCTAAATATCGATAGACACACGTCCGTGCGTATATTAAATCGTGCGCTTGTTGAATCATAAACCCTGTTTATACGACGCAAACTAACCCGGGCCGAACCTAGGAAACAAGAAAGCTCGACTCGTCAGGGCATCTATATGAGTTGACGGAAGGGACTGGTTTAGTTATTTTCATTATTTTCAAGAGAAGTTCTGTCAATTTGAAGGGTGTGTCTGCGCTGATTGTACGGAATATAAAAACAGCTCAACTACGACTCCGTTTCCTGTCATGTCTTGTCTTTTTCGCGCATTTTTACCAATTCTTCCCTTAACGCATACTATAAACAAGTAAGCAAATGTTTTGTTTGTACAGTCGGGATTTAGCAGCACTCGTAAATACTAAAAAGACAACAAATTAAACTCGAGCTAGTCTGAAAAATTTACTTCTGCTGATTAATCTCGAATTGCTCTCTAAAACATTTGATTACCGGTACAAACAGTGCAATTAGGAACACTTAACAGTGCGATTTCAGCTGGACTTCTGTTTTAGGAAACCAATCAGAAGGCAGGAATCACCAGTGATTTCCAACTTCCCGCGTGCATCCGTTATTCGATAGACTTACCCTAACTTACAGGTAATTTAGGCTATCCTAAAAAGTCATTTCTTTGGTTTCAGGTTTAACTTCTCTGTTGTGCGTTCCTCCAATGACTGCCGTGTTAGGGATTATTGTTCTACTTCCGTTGTATCCACTGATGTATATCGTCATGGACAAAAAAGGAAATACAGAAACTGTTACTATCGCAACTAAACACGATCAAGTTGAGTACACCCGCCTTTCTACACAACCCGATGAAGAGGGAACCCGACAGTCTCTCCCTTCACTTTCATTGACTGACAAAGTGATCCTTGTCTGGAAGAGCTTACCGTCAGTGTACTCTTTAGCTGTAGGACACATCAGCAAGTACCTTTCATTTCAGTCCGTGGCTACTGTCCTTGCCTTTCCCGACGCTCCTTTTGGTCCGCGCAACCATTATATAGTTTACACAACCACAGCATTTGCTGGAGTCTTCATTGGTCGGTCATATGGTGTAATATGGCTGAGTATCAAACCTTCTATCAGTCCATACACCAAGCACACGTGGATCTTTTCAACGTTAATGTTTGCTATCCTGATGTTCCTGATATTTGCAGCCTGGTATCGCTTCGTTCCCAGCGTGTGGGTTGTGATGTCGCTGATGTTTTTTGTGGGAGTTTTGGAAGGTGCTCTGATGGTATGCGCGTTTTCCCTTGCAGGTGAAGAAGAGAGCCTCAGATCAAAAACAGAATTCATGCGTGCATTTCTCACATCAGGGGTTTCTGTTGGAATAACAGTGGCGGCGTTTCTCGGTTTGAGTACGGAGACTTTGCTGAGAAATCACTGCATTCACCTGCTAACGTCGCCTGAATACTGTTTGACAAGAAGTACTGCGCGCTGGAACGCAACGCTGTCTTGCCGCATGTGATGACTCACCTTCAGCCCAAAGTTTGACGTTTTCAAAGAAAAAGAGCACATTGCATCAAAGTGTGTACTAGAAAACAGCCAGCTGACAATATGATTTGCAAGATAAAGCTTATAAAAAATGGTCCTCAACGCAAATGTCTTGTTTTCATCAAGCTTACGATAGTTGTGAAATCCTAACAATTTAAATAACAAAATATCCAAATGGTATTTTTTAACTCCCACCAGGACTCAATCTGGTGACATGTTTCTATGAATATAAGAGTCATACAAATACACGCATATTGTAGCAGGGTGGATGTGTATTATAAATATGGGTCTGAAATTAAAGACATGCCTGAATCCTGGTGAAAGTTGCTCCTCTGTCACGGCCTGTCCAGCGGCGGGTTTACGGGAGGAACACAGGGAGCCCGGGGGCCCCCTTTCCCGGTGGAATATTTGTAAAGTATTTATAAGAAAACGCCTGAAATAAGCATTCCAAAGCCATTTTAAGGGATTTTTAGCTCTCTCTCTAGCATTTTATAAATTAAAGCTTCTGGGGTCCCCTCTTTCAAAAACTCCTGCATCCGCCCCTGCTACCTTTGTAGTTTGCGCTCTGTTTTGCTAAGATATACGTAAAGCAGAACTAGAAGGCCAGGAGAAGCGCTGTTCGAAAAAAGTTCTTCGGACTGAAAATAATGCCGCAGGTTATTCGCAGAGCCATAGAAAAGAAAACAAGAATAATAATTTGCTGAACCCTTTGAACATCGAGGGGCTGATTGATTCGGCCGAGACGAAAGGCAAAGTTTTGATCGTGTACCACAACAGTATGGTGGCCCAGCGCTATCAGCTTGTTTTTCATGCTCTTAAGAGCCGAAACACTCAGTATTCATTTTCTTCAATTCACTTTACTTCACTTTCTTTAAGAGAAAATTACTCTGATCTAGGAAACGATTATTTAAAGTTGATTTAAACCTCAATATCAAGTGCAATGTCATTTTGAACTGCAAAATCAGTTTTGGTTACTGTTTTTGTTACGAGTTTGGTTTCAGATTCTGTTTTAGTTTGTAGTTTAATCTTATTTCTAGTTTCAAATCGCCATCTTAATCCCAAACTCATTTTCACGATTAGTGTTAAACTTCATTCCGTATACTACTTACTATCCTGTTTCTAATGCCGTTTCCTTTTGAACCTCTATTTCACGGCAAAGTTGTGATTGTAGTTTTGTTTTAATTTCAATTCTCATATAATTCTTCCAAGTTTCGAACTGAACTTCATTATGACTTCCATTTCGAAACACGATTTCAAATCTAATTTAAAATTTTAAAATGAACTCGTTCCACGTGGCCCAGCGCTATCACGCAGAAACAAAAATTGACTTTATTCCTTCAGAAAGCCAAATTACACACTAGTTAAGTGATCAACATTTTCTATTGGTGGTAATTTTGTACTTCTTCGCCATCAGACGGCGATGAGAGCAAATCCGAGATCGAAATAACACAACAAAATAAGCGAACAGACCAGCGCTATCACCAAAAATGTAAAAACAAATTAGAGGCCACGGGCTTGAGCCCACGGTTACGAGCGAACAGCTGGTCCGGGTTAATTGTTATGGTAAACATACTTTGTGACCATTTTATTCGATACAGGAAATTCGGTGAAGTCAGACGCCGAAATATTATTAAGGCCGAAAAAACGTTCTGCGTACGTCGGTCAATGAAACTCTTTTGCGAAGTTTTAAAAAATAACTTGGGCTATCTTTAGCAAGCTGAGTCCCTCAAATCCAGATTTTGTGGTACTGTATCCTTTTAGTTCCTGTAAGGTGGGCTACCATATGTAAAGTGCCCCCCCCCCCCCAGCTATTGGCCCACTTCATCAAAACGCTGCATGTAGACTAACACTAACACTAAAATTACGAGGCCAAAGGTGTTTGTCAAACCGGTCGGCCAGAATCCAGCGGAGACCGGCAAAAGTAAAATAAAGATGCAACTGAGAATAAACATTTGTAGTTTAACGGTTTTAGGTGAGTTAAGCCTTTAATAATAGGTTGTTTTTAATTGTTTACTTTTCTTGTAACGGCATTTTCACTTGATCTTTTTTTGTTAAAACTAAGCAGAAAGTTTCTGTCGTGGCCGCGCCTATCGGCAGTGCAATGTCAGAGTCCAAAAAGTATTTCAGAAACCTACACGATTTTTTTATAAGAACTGACCAGTTGAACCTTCGGCTCAGCCCGGGCTGTTCTTAAATATTTGGCGATTTCAGCATCAAATTGTTCTTAAATTGTTTTTATTTCCTGGTAATTCAACTCGGAACAATAAAGAACGCTAAGAAATACTCTTTGCTGTTATTTTATCCTGCTGTACCGATGCGAAGAGGTTTGAAACGGTCAGACTATACAGTGTCCGCGAACGTCAAGAGCTTGCTTATCACTCCTCCAGCGCTCGATGAAACAGCTAATTCTAACAGGTCTTCCTACACATGTACTTCTTATTTTGTTTACCAGAATTAAATAAATGTTCTTAAACTTTTATGATCAAAATTTCAGCCTGATGATTGTTCTTAGCTTGTTCTTAATTTTTGAGCACTGAAATCTCAGCCTGGATGTTCCTAGAAAGTTTGTCCTCATAATAAAAAAAGCATGTAGCTCAACTCGTGTACTGGACTTTACCATAAATATGTAATCGAACTGATTCGAGGCGCTTTTTAAAGGCCCATTTACACTAGAAGAAAAAAGTGGAACGGATCGGATAAAGAATGGAACAGAGCTGCTAAATTTTCTAGTTTAAATCGAATTTTATCCGTACCATTTGTACCCGATCCGTTCCTGAAAAGGACCGCAACTGGTTGAGTTCCTTTTCAGGAACGGATCGGATAAAAATTGGTTGCGTACCCACTTTTTCGTTTCCTTTCCCTAGTGTAAACGCAAGAATCGTTTTGGGGTACCGGTTCCGTCGAGCTTTTCAGAGCCAGCTGTGGTTTTGTACAGACTAACAGAGGTGTTGTTACGAACCCCTCTCGAGGAACCGTGTAAACAGAACCGCACCCGTTCCATATCATGTTTATGACGGACACAAGTCCTATCCGATCCGTACCAATAATTTTATTGTGAAAACGGCGATTTTTTATGGTACCAGTACCGATTTTTAACCGATCCGTTCCACCTTTTTCATAGTGTAGATGGGCATTTAAACACCAATGTGCTTTTATATAAGATTGCTTTGTCGGTTTGTGTAGATCAGTGCGTAAGGTTTTCCTATGCATAGTGGCATGCGAAATAAGTTGCGATTTTCGCGCCATTGTGTCAATAGTTTGCATGATTTTATTGGCTTCCCGGTCAATGCATGTGTCATTTCATGTTGACTGCTCTCTGTGGAGACGTTTCTTTAGTTGACTTTTCTACTTTTTGGTCGGAAGTTTTTGCAACAGTGCTTTTGTGAAGATACTAAGACTCAAAATCGGAACTCTGGCGACTCGGCAAGGACTCAGCTCACTAAAGATAACTCAAGCTATTGTTTCAAAGTTCGCAAAAGAGTAACATTGACCGGCGTATGCAGAACGTTTTTTCGGCCTTAATAATATTTCGGCGTCTGACTTCACCAAATTTCTTGTGTCGAATAAAATGGTCACAAAGTATGTTTACCATAACTCTCTGAAACCAAACTCGTAACAAAAACAGTAACCAAAACTGATTTTGCAGTTCAAAATGACATTGCACTTGATATTGAGGTTTAAATCAACTTCAAATAGTCGTTTCCTAGATCAGAGTAATTTTCTTTTAAAGAAAATGAAGTAAAGTGAATTGAAGAACATAAATACTAATTGTTTCGGCTCTTAAGAGCATGAAAAACAAGCTGATAGCGCTGGGTCACCATACTAGTGTCACGGTTCTTTTAAATATAAAATATTAGACCACACGTGCGACCAAACATACTGATCGAGCTAAAGCTATTAACGGTAAATATACGTAGAGCTCATACTGGCTCCATGGCCTAAACAGGTTAACGCAAAGACTGTGTCCTCAGATTAGAAAATAAAATACATGCTGAGCAGAAAGTGGAAACACAGTTTTTTTTATAAGAACGCCTATTTAATTTTTTTGGCTGTGGCCGAAAATTCGGAATACTCTTACATATGTTGAGATTTCCAAAATATTCTCAAATACCCGTTCAGCATTATTGCTAGTACATGTATTTGGTTGTGCATATGTTATTTCCATTCGCATAAACCGAACAAGAAGCAAATAAAATAAAAAGTAAGAGTTTTAAAAGCAAAGTTGCTTAGCTTTGACAAGCATTAGCCGGCGATAGACAAAATACATCCATCAATTTTTGTCCAGTATCACAATACAAGCAAAGATAAGTATTTTATTGTATGGCACTTTAACTTAAAGCTAAATATGTCCGAGGGCATTATGGGAAACCCAGAGCGCTCAAGAGGCAATGAGATTAAGTGAAGTATCTTTGCCATATACTAACAGTGGCATATCTCCGTCCTCTTCCCTGTTAGGAAGTAGATCAAGCCTTGGAAATTGAACAAATAACCATACTGCGATTGTTTCAATGAAAGATTTTACTTATGACTTGTAAAAAAGGCAAAATGCCCCAACTATTGGGGAAAGATGACTCAAAGCCCCCGCTACACGCTGTTTTTATAAGAACAAGTAAATTTTAGCCGAGCCTCATTGATCGTAACTACTTAGGAAGTTTCAGCTTCAATTTTTCTCAAGCTGTTCTTATTTTTAAAAGTATTCGTAAGATCAATAACAGTGAGAAATGACTCCTAAAACTTTCCAAATTTACTCAACTTTGTGTTTCATATGATTCCGAATCCCAGCCTCGATTGTTCTTACGTTGTCCTTAATTTTTGGCCAAACTTGAGCCTCGTTGTTCTTATAAAAGGGAGTAAAGCTCTATTAAAGCCCCCAAATGAAAAAATGAAATGCGGACTAAGAACTTCTTTTAGTGGGCAACACAAAGGTTCCGTAATGCACATATCGAAGTTATTTATGCTCGAGGGGCCATGGGGAGCGCTTTCAGGATGGAATGCATGGAGACTTTGACTGGTTTTTTTTATTGTGGCAACTTTGAACGTGTTCGCAGCCAGAGGATGGGGAACATTGAGCAAATCAGCGTAAGCAGTTATTACATCTCGTCACCAGACCCTCATCACGCTTTTGTCATGGTCGTCAGTGCACGGTGGCGGTCTGAGACGAGTTGTTCTTGCAAAAATCACTTCATTCTGTAACTATAACAAGCCATCTGGGTTTAAAAAATAGATAAACAGGATGATATGTTTATAATCCAGGACTATCAGTTGTTTCAGTACTTCTAGGGGTAGCATTGATAGATGCATAAATTTAATTGCTGATGCTTGCGTTCTTCACTACAGTATGTTTTGTCCAACACCATGTTCGTAATAATAAAGTACTCCGCACCAGTCCCTAGTATCCTTTGGACTGCAACCAGGCCTGGACGTTGGCGGACTCACGCACCAACCACTTGGCGTTCAGACGAACGTTTTCCAAGGACTGTTGCACTGTTCGTTCAGCTGCTGGCACAGAATGCTTGGCGAAGAAGTCCTGGAATAAAAGAAGACAATGAATGGGACTTTCTTATGGTCTTATCTTTCTTGAAATCACTACGGTATCCTAAGATCTGTTTGCAAGGTCTAAAATAGTTAAACAAAAAAAACGAACGAACGATTAAATGTTGCTGTTGTTGTTGTTATTGTCATTACTATTGTTAAAAAAAGAAAGAGAGAAAGAAGGTGTGAATGAAAGAAAGAAAGAACGAAGACAGACAGACAGAATCAGACAAAGACAGAGAGAGAAAAGGATACAGACACTACCAGACAGACAGACATTGCGTGCTAAGTATATGATAAGTTTGAGCGGTGTAATGCCTTGAATATACTTTTTTTGTCAAGTTTTCAAAGAAAAAAGGCAGGAAGGAAGGAGGTCTTTAACGACCAATCGCCGGCCACTTGTAGATACAAACTTATTTACTGACCTCAATTTCGTTGCTCTTGTCCTCACTGGCAAAATGTTCAGTTGTTGTCTACCAATAAAAAGATATACAATGAAAAACAAACTCTGGCATCACTATACCAACAATTTTGCATTCGTTAGCCTGGGACACCAACGGACAACCTTGCTCAATGCATGCAACACAGTCAGTAAGATTTCAACTGAGACGAAAAACCCTGGCTTAAAAAGAATGTTAAAACATGCAGATGGCATGTACCTATCACTGTAGGGGACAAATGAGGATAATTTCCAATAACTAAAGATAATATCCTATGCCTTTTGTGTTTTGGGCAGTGACTTATTCAACATACGAAGTAGCTACTTTTAACTACGTTAAAACGTGTTAGCTGGGTTTATACCCTTTTTCGCTCTTGAGTTGACTATTATATAAAGTCTTGGGAATAACTTAACTACCGTAACTCTATGTGCTGGAGTCAAGACTCACGCACAGGCCCTCTTCCTCTTCAACAGTCATTTCACTCCAAGCGTATTGGCGATGTGACTTTTAGGTTTGGAGGTAATCAGCAAGTAAATTCTTCATTACAGATGTCAATCCCCCCTCAAACTTAAAAGGGAGCATGAAACATAAAATCGTTCGAGGACTAGCGTAGTGTGTCCCTTCAGTGGCTATTAACTTGAATGTTAATAACCGCATGCGTAAAGAAATAACTCGTTACCAGGCTCCTACCTTCACCAGACGACTCAAGAGAAAACCACCTTCATAACGCTTGTGTAAGTCATCAAAATGGTCTTTAACGAATTGCCAAGCAAGGTCGCGCCCCACCACACTAGTGAAACAAAGAATGTACAGTGTTAGCCCTGACAATATCTCAAATATAGGGACACATAAAACTGCACATCTTTAAGAAAAGGATTAACGCGCCCTACTGGCTATCAAGACGTACGGGTCGGGCAGCCAAGTGGCTAGGGTGTGTTTGAACGCGTACGGAGAAGATGAAGACGTGAAGCAGGATAGGAATCGATAAGACAAAATGAGTGTGCCTGAAAGAGAATGAAGTTTGATGACACGCGATGAGTGTGACAAATGAATGATGATGTTTGATGACACGCGATTAGTGCGCTGAGAGAGGATGACGCTGGAAGGCATGCAATGAGTGTGACTGAGAGACAACGATGTTGGATGACACGCGATGAATGTGACTGATAGAGGATGACATTTGATGAAACGCGATGAGTGTGACTGATAGATGATGGCGCTGGATGGCACGCGACGAGTGTGACTGAGAGACGGCAATGTTGGATGACACGCGATGAGTGATGATAGAGGATGACCTTTGATGACACGCGATGAGTGGGACTGAGAGACGACGTTGGATGATACGCGACGAGTGTGAATGAGAGAAGATGACGTTTGACGACACGCGAAGAGTATGAATGAGAGAGGACGACGTTCGATGACACGCGATGAGTGTGACTGAAGGACGACGATATTGGATAACACGCGATGAGTGTGAATGAGAGAAGATGACGTTTGACGACACGCGATGAGTATGACTGGGAGAGGATGATGTTTGATGACACTCGATGAGTGTGACTAAAGGAGGATGACGTTTGATGACACGCGATTAGTGTGACTGAGAGAGGATGACGCCAGATGGCACACGACGCGTGTGACCGAGAGACGACGATGTTAGATGACACGCGATGAGTGTGACTGAGAGAAGATAACGTTTGGCGACACGCGATGAGTATGACTGAGAGACGGCGATGTTGGATGACACGCGACGAGTGTGACTAAGAGACGATGATGGACACGTTATGAGTGTAACTGAGAGACAATGTTGGATGACACGCGGATAGTGTGACTGAGAGACGACGATGTTGGATGACACGCGGTGAGTGTGACTGAGAGACGAAGGCGTTGTATGATACGCGATGAGTATGACTTGTAGAGGATAACGTTGGATGACACACGTTAAATGTGACCGAGAGGGGTTGACATTGGATGACACGCGATGAGTGTGTATGAAAGAAAAGAGACGCGAAGAGTGTGACAAGATGACGTTTGATGACACGCGATGAGTATAACTTATAGAGGTTGATGTTGGATGACACACGATGATTGTGCATGAGACTGAGAGAGGATGACATTGGATGACACGCGATGAATGTGATGGTAGAAGATAACGTTTGATGACACGCGATGAGTGCGGATGGAAGAAGATGACACTGGATGACACGCGATGAGTGTGGATGAGAGATGACGTTTGACGACACGCGATGAGTGTGGATTGGAAGAAGATGACGTTTGATGAAACGCGATGAGTGTGAAAGGGAGAAGATAAATATGGATTAGAGAAAATGACGTCGGATGAAACAGGATTAGTGTGATTGAGAGAAGATGACATCGGACGAGACAGGATAAGTATGAAGAAAAGATGACGTTGAATGAAACAAGATGAGTGTGCATGAGAGAAGACGATGTCGGATCGGACAAGAGAGGATAAATGAAAGATGACGTTGGATGAAACAAGATGAAAGTGAAAGAGGCAAGGTGAGCGTAGACGAGACAAGATAACGTTGGATGAGACACGATTGTAGAAGGAAGACGACCTTAATCGAGACAAGATGAAGGTAGATGAGGACAAACGTGGTCGAATAAGGCAAGGTAGGGTTGTATGAGGAAAGATGAGAAATGGGCGAGACAAGAAGAGGATGATTTTTGCAACTCCAGAGGAAGGGGACAGATGAAGAAATTTAAGGCTAGCACAGAATACATTAACCCCAGTTAATGAGACATGCAATTTATGTGTTGAGAAAGAAAGTTCAATTTTTTGCTACAAAAGTGACTAAATACTGACACCTCTAGAATGCAACCTAACGTTTTTGAAGACTAAAATCACTAAGTACTTTTTACCCGCCATTTGCAGTATTCAATTCGAATTTGAAAAAAAATCTGAAAATTTAAAAATCCACGATGGCGGCCGCTTTTATATCATTTGTGTAGCTACGGTTGCTACCACCTTGGAACCAACTGGACAACAGGTAGTTACGCTTAACAGAAAGTACAAAGTTAGCTCATACATGTGCCAAATATCAAATCAGTCGGATGGATGGTGTCGAAAGCAGAGAGGAGGAGTCCAATCAACCCCCCACATTCCCCTATGTTGTCGTAAAACATTTTTTAAACTTAAACAAGACGAGAACGAAGGAGACGAAAGAGGCTGAGTGAGGTAAGTGAAGGTAAATAAGGCGACATGGGAATTGTGGATGAGGATGGGTTACGATAAGGACGAACGAGACAACAAGGAAAGCGAGGATAAGGTGTTAGGGAGTGAATGCGGCTATGGAGAAAATATGAGGTACGTGACGAGTCAAGCAAGATCAGGACGGATTAGCAAAGTTTGGATTGACTGCCCGGCAGGTCGAAGATGAATGAGGTAAAGAATGTGCAACAAATTAAAACACTGTGCGATAGTTCGACTTACGTTCCTGTCACACTAGCAATGACAAATACTGTGTCTTGGGAGCGCACTTCATCCTGGGAACGGAATGCGAATAGAAAAGTTTTTTTAACAAAACGCACAAACTCTTAGTGGTGCAAAAAGCAACTTATTTACAGACTTGGTTAAAAGACAAAGACCTCAGACAAAAATCTGTCCAAATTACCATTTCAAAAACGATTGGCAATGGAAAGTGTGAAAGTCAATGCAAAAAAAGGCAATAACAGGACCAAATTGGACGCCAGCTGAGATCAGCTGACTCACCTACCCCTCCCGTAAACCAAAACTTAAACCTAAACTAAACTTTGACTCAGACCCGGATCTACGCCGGGGAGGGGTTTGATAGCTTTCTTCAAGAAAACTCTTTTATTCGATTATTGTCCTACGGCCGATGTTTGTCGAACACTAAATCTGCGTTTGTTTGCAACAAAACGCAAATTCAGCTACTTTAAAGTACCACTAACTTCCTTAGAGATTCTAGACTACCTTCTGCAAATCTCATTCTGCATTTTTCAGATGTCAACTTATTTTTAAACAGCTGCGTAAACGTGGGTAATAGTCCACTTACAGATATAGCAAAGTTAAGGACTTGATTTATGAGCTCAGGTTGGGTAACTGCGCCCATGCACCGCATCAATCTCACTCGTTCCTCGTGCAGGTCGGCATCTCTGAGCAGTTTGAGCACAGCATCCAAAGTCGCACTGTCTCCAGCCTTCAACACTGTACTGTAAACCGCTGTTCGTAAGTCAGCAGGTAGAGACGCCTCGCCTTTGCAGTGAGCTGTAAATCGTTTCTGCGCCTCTGCTACAGTCTCAGGGTGCCCACATTTTCCCAGGCGTCCTAGTACCAGACCACGCAGCAACGCGTCCAGATGGCCTGGTAACACACAACCAACATAGTTTGTTTTTGACTTCAACACTGCATTTTTGCGAGTGGAGAACCACGAGCATCGGAATGGTTGGGGAAAAGGTGTAACAATAGAAAGTCATTTCATCCAATCATATCACTGCCCATCTA
>JAOBRG010093994.1:0-20213 GCA_027574985.1 Umimayanthus nakama | reverse complement strand
TTTTTAGAAACGGTAAGCCGTAATTTGTCCGCCATAGTATTAAAATGTAATCAAATGTTAACTCGTGAAATTAGGAAGTAATTTCACTTGTGTGTTGTCAAAATTTAATCGAATTTCCCTCGCCTAAAGGCTCGGGAAATTATCAGAATTTTGAAAACACACGCGGGAAATTATTTCCTAATTTCACGCGTCACCATTCGATTACAAATACTAATTAGAGAGAGGCGTTGTGAGAATCTTTGAATAATAATTTGGAGTTGTGCTAGTAGCTCAGGTACCTGATTTTTATGACATCGTACACTATCAGTCCCGACCTGTTCATCTACATAGAACTTTAAAATCAAAAAACAAGAACATGTATAAGCACAACCAATTAAATAGGACTGAATAGCAATTGAGAATTGAGTAATTATCGAACATGAATTTCGAGCAACTCTATCTAAAAACTATGCCGAGCACTGTGCACGAGAATCGAGCAAGGACTGAGGTATATCTCAAACTATATATACTCAAATCTTTGAGCACAGATCAAAAATACACCAACCTACTTGTAGTAAACCTATCAATGTCATATCGCAGGGTCCATCAGGCCTCCAAACAGACCCGTACTGGACATTCAGGGTAGGTTGTGAACTCTCCACATATCTTTTATGTTTTCTATTATCTCTGGTCTGCGTTGCAGACAGTCTACACCTCTAGTGAAGAAAAAACCGACCGTTGATAGGGTGTAGTCCGGCTCAATTGCAGATAACGTTTCTCTGGCTTTATTATATTTGGTAGTGAAACGCTGGTTTGAGCGGCCTGAAGTCGTGCTTTCTTTAAATCTTTGCAACATTAGAATTATATGTCACACGTTGGTACAAGCAGTAGTAGTAATAATAAAAGAGAAGTATTAACAAAATATCAATTGTGTTCTTAGTACTAAAGTAATAAACCGCTAAATACCATAATATACGATAATACAGTAATTATTTAATCCTTTGTTGCTGAGTTGAGGATTCTCGGCGTGGAATGACCAACAAATCAAGCAATGGTCTGTTTCTGTGTATAACTAAGTAACAAACACTCACAAGATAGAACAACTATGTTGTCTCTGTACAGATGTCGAGGTTGAACTAAATATTGTCGATGTTGAATGGACTGCGGATATGACCAACCAATCAAGCAGCGCTTTTAGGGCACTGGCTGACAGGATAAAAAGTGAGGTGTGTGTGTTTCAAATTGAGTGCCACTTTCTTACAACTCGTTAGTCGTATATCTTTTGGAAACTTGATCATACTCCAGAGACTATTTAAAGCATTTTTTGATAAAGCTCGAAGATCTTCGATTTTAGAAGACTTTCAAAGAAATCAAGTTTATATATAGCGACGTCAGATAATTAACGTATTCATGTCTCAGTGTTAGCAGTTGTTTTCATTTCGCCTCAGTTGTAACTACGGAATAGTCTGAATTGTTAGTATTTTTAACGGTTTTGGTTTTTTCTTAGTGTCATTGTCGATAGTTATCTCTGTTTATTTTACTATTGTCTCTTCTCATTTATACAAGAAGACAAGACCTACTATGCCTAGCGTTTCAATCAATTCTAAAATACTTTCTCATTTCCTTTTAAATCCAGGACACCCGGAAGATATGGCTACTGAAGTTTTTATATGTTTGTTTTTACTACTGTATATATATTTCTCGAGTTGCTTACACAAGTTAGAAAAAATGTCATTTTAATATACCTGGCATGCACCAACCTCATTTAATGGCTTTGTATCAGTTCACTGAGGTTTGTTTGTTTCACCTCATACGTTTAACAAGTGAATGTCAAAATACGTGTTAGTTAAAAAGTGTTAAAGGTGATGCTGCAAGCTCTAAGCAAACGCGTAAAAACTCCTTTCGTCTAGCTCCCGATCAGACCGAGTGCCAGAACTACTTGCCGCAAATAGACCCAACAAGATAACGAAATAGCTAGCAGATTGACAGAGTGCAACTTGTGTGTCTTGAGCCCTTGTTAAACTTTCCTTACTTTATTTGAAACTACTCCTAGCAAAACTTAATTTTGACAGTTACTAATTTCACAGAATAAAGTATTGAGTTCTCCTCTTGTTGCAGATACGGAGAACTTATAGTGAAAATAACATGAACATCACCTTGAAAGATGTCAAAGTACTTAGTTTCAAGTATGTATCTTTTTGATTAAATCAGTTCAATTTATAACAGGTTTTATGTATCTATCATTTTTTGTTAATGTATGTAAAACAAATTCATGGTGTTCGCTTTCTCAATTAATGATCGCTAACCAAATGTTACAGTTACAATCAAAATATGGTATTGAATTGTAGCGCAATGAATTTATAATCTACAGACTAAACGCATTATATTAACTAATGAACATTATCTTTTTTTCATTTGTCACATATGTGATATATAACGGGCACCGGAAGAAAAACCTTTTATTGTCTTGTTCAGTGTCTGGCTTCGAAGTGGTTAAGCAACCAACGCGTAGTTAAGCTGTGTGTTGGATAGATGAATTCTTTTGCAGTTTTTCTGTAGTCTTATATTTCTGCCCCTCCACTTCTCTCTCTCTCTCTCTCTCTCTCTCTCTCTCTCTCTCTCTCTCTCTCTATTGTGTTCGTGTTGAGGTCTATTAGAGGGTTGATAAATAGTATTTGTTCTCGTGGCGGCATTTAAAAACAAGTTATATATTTGGGTATCAATTTGGTTTATGGAAAATGGCTATCTTTGCTTGTACCTCATTTTAGGTCCAATCTGACCAACGCACTTACTGCAAAGATCAGGCTGAAGTTCGACAACACAACCAGTTCTGATAACAATCTTGTTCCACTGCGAAACGAGATAAAAGATGGATATCTTGGAAACATCAGGGTTAACCCAGATCTGAGAGTTGCAAAACCCAACGGTATTGGTATGTATTGCGTCATACACTCCCTCTAAAAAATCATTTTTATGAGAACATAAGGCTAAAAATGGTCCAGAACTTAGGCACATTCTAATGACAAGCTCATACTGAGGGAAGGCGAAGAACTTTTTTTTTTTGATCGTGGAAATAGTTTGTTTCGCAGCTAATTTTCGTCACTCAACTGACCTTCAGTATGGAACAATCAAAAACTCTTGCTATACGCTTAAATCGTTTTTATTTATTATTAGATTTTTTCTTAGTGGTCGGGGTAGCAGCCAATTATGTAAAGCGTATTTTTGCTTCCGAAATGGCTTGTACGAATGAACAACAACAACTGCACACCAAATAATGAAAATTTGTTAGTTTAACTCAAAAGGCATAAGCCTATACTAGGCGCATATAATGAGCTTTCGTTGCACTATGTTTCAATTAATCGAAACCACTTGGTGTATAATTGGTTCTATGGCAACGGCAACCATGTAAATGACGTCACTAACGGCCGCCATCTTCAGGGATTTCAACCTTTTTGATTTTTTTGATATTTGAATTGAAGGGTTAGAACATTTTCAAGAACATTTGAGGCTAAAATCCTTAAAATATTTAAGAACATTCAGACACAGCCCAAAAGTTAATCTAATCTTAAAAAGGAGTGCATAGGTATTAAAACAAATCCTGCTTTGGCATAATTATGCACCGCAAGGCTTTGCCGTAGTGATTATTAGTTACCACGCCCCTTGTAAAAGCAAACTGGGAATAACGTTTGATAGCATTGTATTTACTCTGTTTTGAAAATAAATTGCTTCAGTTGTTACTTTAATATTCAATAGCTTTGAAACACATTTTACCAGAAAACATAATAGAGTCTTATAAACAAGTCCCTTTCAAACATGCGTTCTATCGCCAAGTTCTTGCACAAGGCGATGTTAAGCAATATTGTCGTGAAATTTGGAATCAAGCTGTAAAATTTCAGTCTAAATGAGTTAATATTTAAAAAAATAATTTTAAAGAAACCGATTCAGATAAATTTTAACAAGTTTAAAACTGTTTATCTACAGAACCCATAGAAAAGGAAGAAGGGAAACGTTGGATACTTATTCTGGCAATTGTCTTAACAATCCTGGTTCTACTCATCATAATAATTGTGGTGATCGCGGTTTATATTCACCGTAAACGCAAGAAGTCAATTGATCTAAATGGTCCTCAGGTCGACATGTCGACGGGTGAACCCGGCCCAGAGAATGCGGCTGCTGAAGCTAAAGTCTGAACAGTATTAAATAATTGTTTGAACACTTTGTTAGGTGCAATCTTACCAGGACTGGAGGGGTGGTAAGGGAGATCAGATTCCACACGCTCCAATGTGAAAAACATCGAATTAGCTAACAATGACCCTTAGAAGCCTCACGACTATCCTGAAATTTATACAATACCAGTCTTGATTTCCAAGATAAGCAAGTACTGAGTGTCAATTCTGGTAAAAGAGTAACACACTTCTAAAACGAGAGAACCCGGTATAAAAGGCTATTTCCCACTTCTTTTCACGCCTTGTTGCACCAAATTTCAAATGCAGGTTTTGAAATTACACCATTTTATTTGGTGTGTTTAAATGTCCGCTCCCATTCTCAAATGGTACAGTTTTGAGACTAGAGTATATTGTAAAAATGTTATTAAAAAAGTGCAAAAGTAACAGTAGGGCAAAAACTGCTAGAAAAGTTTTATAATTTCATTCTACCTTGACAACTTTAATTTGAGTACTTTGCCTTTGAGTTTGCGCAGTAACAATAACGTGAAAAAATCAATTAATCGGAAAGTTGGAAATGTTCACTCCACAAAGGCTGAATGTCGACTAAAAGTGTAAATGTTCTGAACCAGTTCCTTCAGTTTTTAGCAAAACGTGTGTTAAGCGGATGGTTTTCACTAACGGTAGCACACTAAATATATTTTACATATTTTTTAATGTTTTTAGCATATTTGCCGGAAAGTTTCAAGGTTTTGGTTTGATAACGTTAGATGAACTCATATCTGAAATCACTTACAAAGTGCGATATATGATCTCAACATTGAAGTTAGTTTATTAAGGCTCCAAGACGATGTTTCGAATATGTCCTGAAACACAGCGGGGAAATAACTAGGTTGCTTTGCCGTGACTCCGTTTTAATTCACTTCTTTTGTTAGTTAAAGAAAACTACATTTTGTTGATTGAAAACTGCTTCAACTAACAAATACAAGGCATTTTATGCTGTGTAACGCTGTAGCTTATGTTCGTGCTAGACAAATAACATAATAAATAAAAATAAATTGAAACTGTCCTTCTGCTTTTAACTTAGTTGCAACTGTAAAAGGTTTGAAAAAGCCATCACCATTAACAACACCATTATCATCTTTAGTACCACTACCATTACAAATACCATTACCATAACCCTTAATATTACCGTTATCGTTATCATTACTATCACTTTCACCATTACCATTACTGCCTTATTACGGTTGCTGTTATTACTACCATCACCATTGCCGATACCATTACCATTACTATGACAACTACTATAATTACTTTACCGTTCCCGTACGCGTTTCCTTAACCATCACTTTTACTATTACCATTATCGTTAGCATTACTGTTACCATTTACCGTTGCCATCACCATTACTATTACCATAACAATTACTTAGTTTTAGAACATAGCTGGCAACTTTTCGCGCGCTTTTTGTATGGCGTGAGCGTGCATTTAAATCTCATCTGCCCGTGTGTCTATCGAATCGCGCGATTGCATTCAACCAATCAAAACTCTCTTAGAATAGTTAGGAAAATTCTGCATTTTATCAGTTTTGTTTAAAGTGGCAATGTTCCCAAAGAAATGGTCCATACTTGAACTGTGCCTCTATCGAGTTATGGATGCACTTGGGAAGTTGGGAGAACACTCGAGAAGCTAGAGAAACACTCGGCTTCACCTCATGCCACTCAAACGCATCTCTCGAGCTCTCCCAACTTCCCGCGTGCATCCATAACTCGATAGACGCACCGCTAAGCATGGACCATTTCTTAATTAATGTTACTGTTACCTTCACCGTTACCATTAGTTTTCCATTACTATCGCCAAACCGATACTCCAAATAGAAACATTTTTAGCAGGCAGTACCAATATCTAGCTGTTATGTAAAAAGTCCAGAGGCAACCTAGGCTAAGAGCGCGTTTTTTTATTCACAATTCTGGAATGAGAATGGCCAGAATGTAAAATGCGTGCGATTGTTTATTCCGCATTCATATTCCGGAATGGACAGAACGCCGTTCTATCCATTCTGCTCCCAGGGGCAGAATGAACAGAATATTGCGAGTGTATTCTGTACCAACCATTCTCATTCCAGAATTGTGAATAAAAAAACGTGCTCTTACAGTTAGCGTTAACAGTCGCGTTGCGCAACTTACAGTAAATGTATACTACTTTGTACATGTAGGGAAACTCCCGGATCGGGTGAGTTAGAAGACTTTGCATGGGAATCCACGTGATTTCGCAAAACTGAATGATATTGTTGTGAATGGTAAAATAAAGTTGACTTACCCCTTGTTTAGCATGTACTTGCCTGTTTTGTGTAGTTTGGAGCCATTTGGAGCGATTTTGAGTGCTTTACCGACGATAAGGTTCCCCCTGTATTAACCTAACCGACGATAGAACCCTCCCGTCAGGGCAAAAACACACAACATATTTCCAGCATTACAACCGTATATTATAACCGCATTACACAAAAAGCAGTCAATAAACTTTATATTTAATTGCATCAAAATTTCCAGCACATCAAAGAGCATTCTTAAAGAAAGTTTAATAAAATTCGGTGAAGAAGTCTTAGCGCTACCTCACTATTTTGTAATATAAAAGTGACGCCGAAACGTCTTTGCGGAATTTCTTAAGTTTTCTCAAAAACGTTTTTGATGTAGTAAAAAAGGAAGTTCACGGACTTTATTTTTGCGGAATATGAAATCAAATGATAATTGAAGGAGGTATTTGTGCCTCTGTCAAGTTACTACAGAAACAAAAATTATGTTAGAAGTACAAGAGTTGATAAGTTAGAAGTTGTAACATCAAGCTAGCAATAATTAGGCTTGATCTATCATTTACATAACGTGCAAGAAAGCTTTTAACAAAGTTTAGTGCGTAGTTTAAGAACACGCAAAACAGGTGGAAGCAATCTTAAAACGTACTGGCATTAACGAGCGAGTTCCTCGTTCTGCAAAAACTTACAAAAAGGATAGCAAATATTATAAACAATGTCAATGTCCGAAAAAATCTTTCTTTTCTCTTAGAAACTACGAGTAGTTATAGTGTTTTAGGAGGATAAGCTTTGCCGTAGCTAACAGAACTGCAGACACAAAAGATGCAATTAATATACGGCACTTAATACGTTAGTGTTGGCGAACTATTTAGTACTACCTCGTTACACCAATCACTTTTTGAGCCACAGTTTTTCAGAGCGCTTTGCACAAATGAAAGCGGGCACAGATCTTCGATCTGAAAACTGCATAAATCGGATAAAAAAAGTTGGCTCAGAGTTGCGACCATTCATTTGTTTACATTTAATAATTCAACAACAAAAAATCTTCGTAAACGTTAAAGTAATGGATGGCATGATTCTTCCCAAAGACACGGTTTTCCTTACGTTTAACATCTGTTGACCACGTGTACAGATTAACGACATGCTAACCACAGGTTACCCAAGGTTAAGCGACGCGCTGACCACAGGTAACCAATGGTTTAACGACGTGCTTACCACAGGTAACTCATGGCGACGTGCTGACCACAGGTGGTCCACGCTCTTAACGTCTTAATTTGCTCGAACCAGCTTTTATTTAGGTAGAGGTCTACTGTCGAATTTCGTTTTATTGAGTGGCTTAAAAATAAAAATGCAATCATAAAGAAATGAAGTTATTAAACGTTACCTGATTTCCTCTTTCAAGATTTTCAGTTTCAATTTGTCCACCAGTGAGCTCTCGTCAAGCTTTACGTATTAGTTTTCTGTGTTATTAAACTGCACGGTGGTTAACCATCGGGAAAAAAGCTGAAACAATAGATACGGAAAAGGGTCAAGACACCTCCCAAAAAACTTACTCTCGCACTTTCCTGAAACGCATCCCAGATCCGCTACGTAAACAATTACCCTCTGTCTGAAAATATTGGACCAGACATGTGGTCACGCTTACTAGCCAATATTACTCGAAATGGATTTATAAGCACTTAGTAAACTTACGGCGTGTATCATTCAATATTTGGTTTCATTTCGAACTTCAGTTTATTGTTTCAATGTTGTGCAGGTGCCCTATGAAGTCTTTAGTTTGTGTTGTATTTGTGATAGGACTTATCCTGTCCTCTGTTAAACCTACAGCGACTGCTAATGGTAGGTATTGATTTAGTAATTACGCTCTTTGTTCTATATAAAAGACTGATTTTATTTTGCGTGCGCGAGAAGGCATCATGCGAAAGGACCATTGATTTGTGCTATTAAGCCATGTATCTACAGTACGAAAGCTTTTCTCAGTTAAGATGGAAATTTTAAACAACTTGCTTTAAATCTCATAAACAAACCAGTCTATTCCACTTACTGTTTTAAAAACTTGTTTTAAAATCCCAAGAACGAATAAGTTAAGTAACGTAGTTCAGCATGAATACTCGACTCTTAACTAAAGTTTTAACTACTAATATAAAACCAGTTGTTGTATAAAGCCATAACAAACAGACAAGGAAAATAAGTTTATAGCTTTTAATAAGACTAAAACCAATTGAAAATGTTTTTGAATATTATCTCAGCATATACTGTTTACTTCTATGTACTAGTGTAGTCTTTTAATTAAACATTTCTGGAAGACTAAGATTATTGTCCAAAACAAGAGCAAACACTATGTTTAATTTAAAAAACTATACTCGTGTTGAACACCCGTTACAAAAGAGATTGCTTGACAACTAGTTTCAATATCGATAAGATGGTTTTGAGAAAATTTGGAGGTTACGTTTGGAGCTCAAAAACAAAAAAGCTACCTAGACAGGAAATAGTTGGTATGAACTGCTAAACTGCTTGCAATATTGTCTATGCTAGGGTGGTATGTGTCAAGTGTTACCAGTGTTATGCAAATGATGCAAATCTGTTTTTAGTAAAAAAAAAATATAGAATCACTGGAAGAATGGTGGTTGGAACATAAATATAAAAATCATTGTTGAACTTTCTATGTAATCGATAACGTTTATTACCATTCAAATGAGATGCTTTGAAGTATATCTAAGAGTCATAACACAAAAGCAGGAGATGTTGTATTTAGGCTAATATCAAAAGGCTTGGCCTTGCGAGCGGAAGTGTGCTGTTTGTCAGTTTTGTCAAACCATTCGTGAAAATGATAAAACGTGCTAAAGTTTCGCACGTAACGTTTCTTTCCACTTCCAGACAAAGACAAAATATAGTGTTTTCTATGAGGCAGGACGAATTTCATTTTCTTTACTTAAAATGCAGTTAATCTCTCTACAAACAAATAATGTTTTTGCTGTTGTGGTGTAAGGATTTCTCGTGTATAATAGTTATTTGTTATTGTTGCTGTCATATTTTGCAAGCGCTAATTAAAATGATTTAATATTCGTCATATCAACTTTTTATCATTGTCCCGTATCTGCAAGGAACGTACTTGTTTAAACTGTTGCGTTATTGTCTGCCTTGTATTTTGGTAGTATTATTTTTTGTCGTATCTATAAAAAAATAGGCAACTTCTTAACACAGCGTTTGAATAGACGGGTTCACGATCTTAATTGCATCATGGATAGTTGGGACAAGAGTTAGAGTGAATGAGTGAACAAAATGAGGTTTTTCGAAGATTTATCCCGAACTTTTCATTTTCAAGTTCTGAATTTTTCAGAGATTGAAAATAAAAAAATGTTTTGAGAACATGCTGACCAATGACGCAAATGGTCTCAAATTAGTGGAGTACTTACCAAATATATACCATCTCGTCGCTCCGACTCCACACAAATACTTGTAAAGCTCCCGTCGGGAATGAATCAACACAAAGTAATTCGCAAAATTCTTGCATTTGCTATTCATTTTAAAGCTTTAACTTTCCAGAACAGTACAGATAAGTAAATTGTAGACCGAATAACGATAATAACTTTCAGTTTAGCGTACTTACTACGACAATTTCGAACCCGAGTCCTAAAATTGTATCGGTGAAACACTCGCAAACCCGCCAACAAACAATAGATTTACTACTAAATTTGGTCAGTTCTCGTCTAATTTGCGACCAATTACGCCAGTTATCAGCCTATCCCTAGAAAACATTTTTACCTTTACTCCATGAGAAGTCTAGACTTTGAAATTGAAAAGTTCGGGATAAATCGTCGAAAACCTCATTTTGCTCACTTATTCACTGTAAATCTTGCCCCAATTACCCATGATGCAACGAAGACCGTGAACCCGTCTATTGCCCACATGTGAACTTGATCAGTGAGTTCCATAGCTTTGTGGTATTTAACTTTAGTGTTACGAATTCATCAGTCATGTACGTTTGAATATTATGTGATCAATGTAAATATATCACATAATAATTGAACAGAACAGAGTCTAGTCTCGAAATAACAAGGTTGTTTATCTATTTGTTTATTGATTTTGAAAGCAGATTCATAGGCAATATGACTCACGGTTGTCAGCGAGTCGGAACGAATTGCAATGGTAAAAAGTGCCTGTTAGAAAAGAAATCTTAATTCATCATGCGTTTTATAAATAGATTAAACAAATTTGCAGAACAGTCAGTTAAGAATGTTGAGTTGAGATGCTTAGAGGTCAGGCAGACTGATAAAATATTTAGCTTGTAATAGAAAGGACAGTTAACAGCATGCAAACAAAGTTATATATTGATAAGACTCGAGTAGATTCGGAGGCCCGAATAATGAACGCGAGAGTTCCGAAGCAGTCATATTCTGTTAGTTTTAGTAAGGTGGAGATTAACATTACTTTAAAAAGCCGTTCAGCCTTTCTTGTTCTTATTACCGCAAGGATATCTGACAATATTTTGCGTGCAGTTGTTGGAAATACATCAACATTATGTTTTTTTTGCGAGATGATATTGTTCAATTCAAAAAATCAATCAATCTTTTTTAACTTTAAATCACTTTGTATTACATCAAATGTAGTGATCCATGTTTATTCCTAATATACAGAATTTATTATTGCTTTAAATATAGTTATTCTTAACAACTAATTAATTTTGGTTTATCCTGTTTTTCTCAATGAAGAAGATCAAACAATCATCCTTGTGACATTCATATACAGCTATTACAAAAAAGGTTGTCATAGCCGATACTGGAACTGAAAGGAGCTATGGGTATAGTCATAATGAGTGATTACGCGCCAGCGAAGCTTGTTGCTGTATGGCCGTGGCATTATGATGAGCCTGCACTCTATATTATGCACAGTCAATGCTGTAATAGTAGGGAATTACTTGAGCTTATTGAACCCCACAATTCCTTTTGGTTCCAGTACCGACTATTAACTATGACAACCTTTTTTGAAATAGCTGTATGTAAACTCTATTTAAAGGGTGCAATGCTATTGGTGTAGCCGACAGCTCCATTATACCAGCCGCCAATTTTTTGGCATCTACGTATTTCAACTCAAATTACCGTCCGCAAAACGCCCGACTAAATGGCAATCTTTATGGCTGGACTCCAGCGCCACAAGATAAAAACACAGGCTACATTCAGATTGATTTAGGAGCGGTGTATTCGATCTGTGCGGTAGCAACACAGGGCTGTAAGTTCAACAATGAGTGGACTACGAAGTACACGTTGGAGCTGTCTATGGACGCCCGCACGTGGAGCATTTATCAAGAGAACGGCCGAATTAAGGTAACTTTAATAATCAACAGGGCCTTGTTAAATTTGCCTGACACATGTCTTAATAAGAACTAATTTACAGTAAGAACTTTCAGGCTGACATAGCACAACAAATAAGAATAAACTAAAAATAAACTGAGGCTGAAATAAGACTGTTGGATTCCATTCAATATTTTTCTGATAACTTAGTATAAGAACAAAAAAACGTCAAGGTACGATATGCAATCACAAAGTAAACAATATTAGTACATGTACATATAATGTAATCCTTACAATGATTGATTCTCAACAAAAAATATTGGTTCAGATAAGATATAGTTTCTAGATATTGCAGTTTGTGTTGCCACAACAAAAATAAGGGAATGTGATCGAGTTAAAATGCCTGGTCAAAACGCTGCCAATGAGTGCAACTAAATACCATTTTGAGCCTGAAACTTCCGAGAAAACAAAAACAAGGTGCTTGAAAAGACTTTTATTTGTTCTCATTAAAAAATGTATTTTGAAAAACGAGTAAAATATAGCCCATGTCACAATTAAGTTATTGATCATGTCTAACTATTTGACTGCATGAGAAACTATTTCAATTGACAATTCACAATTTATGACTTCTGTAGGAATTCATTGGCAACAATGATAGAAATACGGTTGTTAAGAGAACATTACAAAGGCGACCACAAGGAAGACATGTACGACTATTCCCGAAGACATACTACAACTGGCCTGCAATAAGGCTCGAATTTTATGGAGGTGAGTTGTCATAAGAAATGTGCTAAGCCTATAGACGAAACTCATCCTTTACTATACATTAACAGGCGGTGATTTTACACGCGTCACTTTTGTATCTCTTTATGATCAGGACTAAAACCATTCCATTTAAAACAGAAACACGTTTAAACAACTAAGATACCGTTTTGGGTATTCTAAAAAGCTACTCTTCCGAAACTATATGATATAATAACCTCAAAGCTAGCCAAACACCTAACAAGTAGTTCACTTTTATTGACTACGATTAGATTTCAACGTACTGAATGTTTGCATTACCTGCAAAATTGATTTTTTACAATAACCTAGCATTTGTCTTTTTTTATACTTGTGAGTTTTATTAGTGTACGTATATCTTTGTAAAACAACTTCACTTCTCCTCTAAGACACCTAAAAACATGAATTCAAACATTTATTCTCTTCTTTCATACGTTTCATTAACTTTCGATCTTACAATGTAGTTCCGTGAGTTATAATTATGAGCCTTTGGTTCGGAAGCATCGGGTAGGCTATTTCCACATCATTGACAAGTTAAAAAAATTGCATTTTAGTGCATCATATTATATTGAACATTCCGGATTGTACTGTATTACAATTCCTCGTGTTGGGTTGTAAGCTGTTGTAGTGTTTTTTTGTTATGTTGTATAATTGTACTGAATGAAATACAATGAAAGATGAATTTTCTCCATATTTTTACCCAGTAATTTCATGCATTTAACAGTTATGTGAAACTATTCATTATATCAAGTTTAACATTTGGGTGTCAAATTCTGTTAAGTGTATTGAATGCTAACGTTTCAAATATGCTAAAAACTGACATGGGCATAATTTATCACCCTAAGTATTAGCATTTAGTCACACCTTGGCTCGTGATACAAAAGATCAATTGATTTTCACTTTGTCAAAGTTCTTTGTGATTTTCGTTGCCCTGCAGCTGGGAAAATTGGTAGAAATTCTGCTACTACAAGCAGGAATTTATCCTTCATTTCCCTCGTTACAACTTAATTATAATTACATTTTCTTATTAAATTGAATTCGATTGAACTTGACTGGATTGGATTGGATTAGATTGGATTAGATTGAACTGGATTGGGTCGGACTAGGTTGGATAAGATTAGATTGGATTGATTTGGATTGGGTTGGACAAGGTTGGATTAGATTAGATTAGATGGTATTGAATCGATTTGGATTTGGTTTTATTGTCTTGGACTAGATTGAACTAGATTAGATTGATTTGCATATTTTATGTAACGTCTTTGAAAATGCTTTGTGGTCTGCAGAAATCAGTCGACTCAGACACCTTTAAGAACTACAAATATACTCGTTAAATCGTCGAATTATTTTCTGTGCTATAAGATATTAACAGGTGCAAACCCAATCCATGTCAACACGGCGGATTGTGCATGAATGGCATCAGAAGCTACACGTGTTCTTGCCGAACTGGTTTTACTGGAAGTAACTGTGCAACAGGTAAGCAAATCACATTGTAATATCATTTGGGGTAACAAAATGAAACAGAGTTCGCAGTAAATGTATATCATCAGAAAAAAACATATTTACTTTTTGTTTTTTGGGGGAACTTGTACAAAGGCACAAGCCACTCGTCACATTTTGTGTCTTTCTTTTCCACTCTTGTTTACAAATTTCCGAGATTGGAGTTTATTAATAGCCTGGATCTGGTAATGAGCACGGAGACGGAGAGCGAGAGGGAGATTCGCTTTTTTCAAATTTGAAAGTATACTCTATTGCTTTGAAACATGGCATAGAACGATATCACTTGAGTTGAATAAAAATATGTTATACAAATATTAAAATCATATCTTTTAAACTTTGCGTTCATGTTACAAAATTAGGGCACTAGATACAATACATTGGTACGGTTGTAATGGTTCAGACTTTTAAGTTGAACATTTCGTAACTTTTCAAACTCTGGTAACCTTACATTTGTAAGTTAGGTAATAGATATTCTGACAAGGACATGAATGATAATAATAAAAACGTGTTTTTTGTTGATTCTGAAATAATGCAAATGAAGATACTATGTCATCAATTTTATGTCAACTACCAACTGGAACTATTTAGGAACACGGAGCAACCACATTTAGGAAACACATTAATCTATATTTGTTTTATATATGCATATAAGTACTGTTAACTGACACTGAGGTTTGATTTTATAAGATATCAATGACTGTTCTCCCAACCCGTGTCAACATGGCGGAACCTGTACAGATGGTATTAATAGCTACACGTGTTCTTGTAGAGCTGGTTACACGGGAAATATCTGTCAGACAAGTGAGTAAGAAAACAATAACGTTGATTAACGCCTATCATTGATATTATAAGTTTTTCTATGGAAAATGTTTTCCAAATTAATTTTGGGCAATCTCAGCGGCCATTTCATCAGTTTTAAGAAACATTTAACTGTTATCGGGAAGGATTTTGGAGTGGGAGCGGGTAATTAAGATCCGTTCCCAAGGCTTTTTCGACCAAAAAACTGGGAACTTTTTCTTAAAAATCAAATACTTGAGAACCAGTGCAACCCAACAAAGAGAGACTTCCTGTGGCGTTTTCTAAACGACGTTATCATTTACAATCGACGCAAATAAAGACATGCAACTAAACGCTTAAGTTTGAATGAAAAAATGAGTTTGTTTTACAAAAATTGTTCTACCATTTATCCACGTGTTTCTTTCAATATTTTCAGTTTGAAAAAACACTGGGTAGTTGTCAAGATCACCATGTTTGTTATTAAATGGTACTGCTACTTAAAACCTTAAGTATTACCTAGAAAACTTATTAGCTGGGCCAAAGCTGAACGCATGCTAAATTGACATATTTTATTTGTAGTCATATTGAAAATCTTTAAGCGGGATCCAAGTATCCCCCCCCTACCACGCCCCCAAAATACAAATAGCACTGGCACACTTGGTAACGATTTTGCCTTTTTTGCGGTTCTCTATCTCGGGCTAATTAACAACTGTTACACCAACGTGCGTTGGATATGAGCTTTCAGAAAGCGGACGAGGGGCGCAGCGCGAGTGGGATTAATTACTACTCAGTAAAAAATGGTGTTGTCGATTTTAGTTTTCTATCGTCTCGAATTTTCAGTTATTTTGAGAAAAAAATTTCCGTGATTAAAGTGTCAGTTTCCATATTTGGACAAAATACAGGGTAGAGGATTTATACCGTGAGCAGAGAACCAATCAGACTACCAAAAAATTGATACCCAGTGTTTTCTAGTGAATTTTTAAAATAATGAACAATGTTCTTCATCCGGGAGGTTGGTAGTCTTACAAAGTGAAACAAGTGATATGATTCAACTTCTACTTTGCGGCAACGACAGAGAAGGGAATCCTATTTATAGCGAACATTCTACCGCTATTCACCTCGGTGTCCTAGAGCAACTTATGTTAGCTGACCGAAACCACTTTGGCTAAAATGTTGTGTGTTTTCTCTAGATATAAATGAAAACAAAATTTAGGTGAAACAAAAAAAATCATATATTTCTACGGACTAAAAGCTGAGTTGTTTAAATAATACGGTCAAGACGTCGTGTCGGAAAATAGCAGCAAGTAATTATTTATGGCAAGTTAAAAGTTTTAGATTCGCCAGAACCCTGATAAAAACATTTTCAAAAGTTCCCTTTCTTTATGATTTAAAGAGCATAAATCACAGCAGTGTCATCATGAAACATATGTCAATGTTCGTTTTTTTATGCCCTCCTCAAGATATCAACGACTGCTCGCCTAATCCCTGTCAACATGGAGCCACTTGCATGGATGGTATCAACAAGTACACGTGTTCTTGTGTAGCAGGATTTTCTGGCAACCATTGTCAAACGAGTAAGTAAACAAACAGATATACAATATACCACATAGATGTACAACTTACCACAACACCTTGCGAACCTAACACAACCAAAAGGTTGTAATAGAACGCAATTCAATAACTAGTCGCCGGTAGCATATACCAAACCAGTGAGTAGTGTTTTTCGCGTGCTCCCATTGATTGGCTCGCATGACTTAGGCACGTGAAATTGACAACATAGTGTCCCAGTTTCTCGAAAAGGTAAAGCTCGAATTTCAGATAAAAAGAGGAAGCCTTGCCAATCAATACAAAGAAAGCAACGATAATTGGTTTGGGAGTTTTCCAAAGAGAAGCAGAAATTTAAACGCCCTCATGAAGCAATTATCAACCTCCGAGTTTGTCTACAAAGTTCAAAAATACCGCATAAAGATACAAAGATTATAGTTTTTTAGTTCACTGATTCACTACTTGGTATATGCTAACGCAATGTTTCTCCTCAGTGTCGGTAAATTTTCCAGGTTATATATATTCACCTCCACTTCGGCGAATCTGAATTCCACATTGTTGGGTGGATCTAGAAAACATGAATGGTGACCCTTTTTCAAAAAAAGGAAAGCCTATGCCGAAGATATTTCAGTTGTGATTGTAAAAAAAGCCCTTCATAGTTCCGTTAAACGTTGGAAACTTGAAAAGTGATATTATGCAACAAGTGAAAACGGACTTCTGGCAATACGTTTAATGTGTAAGCGAGGCATTCTAAAGACAACATTGAAGAAGCAAAAAATTTAACTCTTTTTGCTCCAACGCTTCACGGCAGTATACATCAAAATGTGAAGGAAACGGTTAGGCTTCTCCAACAAGGCGTGGCAACGGAGTGTTAAAATGCTGTAACCTGCGTGCATGTTCAGATTACACGTGCCCAACGCAACCTTATTTCCCTTGACCACCACAGCTGTAGTGATCAAGGAATGGCTTTGTGATAAAACTTGTTGCGATCGTTGAGTTGGCGAGATCTTCTAAAAAATGGTTAAACGTGTGAAGAAGAAGTCAATAACTGCATGTTTTCTTGTACAGCGGGCTACGATGCTTACAAATGTGAGGTAAAATAACAAACGCATCTTAACTGTTCTCAAGATATTGATGACTGCTCTCCAAACTCCTGTCAAAATGGTGGAACATGTACGGATGGAGTCAGCAACTACACGTGTTCTTGTGTAGCTGGTTTCACTGGCCACAGATGTCAGTCAAGTGGGTAGACATGTTACTGTTTCAAAAAGCGCTGGAAACCTACATATGTCTGTACACACGCTGTGAACACTTATGTTTTTGCTTTAACATTATTGTTTTGGTTTCTTAAATGATACTAAAATTTAAACGTAACTGGTTCGGTTTTAGAAGTTCAGGGCTCTATTTGACATTACATAACAGTTTAGTTTTCCACAATTCAACACATTATAGGTAAATTCTTCTTGTTGAAGTAAGGTAAGCACTTTACGTAACGAGAAAAAGACAATTTTAAGCTTAAAAAGTCTTTTAGTCATTTATCTGTCGAGAAAAAACATGGAGTAGTTAAGACATAACTACTGTTGTACTAAACATTGAAAAAGTAGGCGAAGAAAGTCAAATTAAATATGCGTGGTTGGCTGAAAAATACCTTTGAAAGAATATGGAACAATATCCTCTCTGTCACTCTGTAAGTTTCAGGTTCATTGCAATTTATATGCAATGTAAAACGGTGGCAAGTGTCTGTAGCCTGTTATTTTAGTGTGAATTAAATCTCGAAACATGACAAAGAAGGCTTTTTTAGGGAATCGTATTGAAGCATTCCAATTTTATAAAGTAGGTGACATACGTTTTTTTAACCAAAGCTTTAAGGCATTACAATTTATTGTGGTTAAAGCATTGCTAACCTTTTTATTAATTGAGAACTTTCCATTTATGAAAGATATTGACGATTGTGCTCCAAATCCATGTTACAATGGCGGCAAATGTACAGATGGAATCAATAAATACGAATGCATTTGCGCAGCAGGTTACACTGGGGACAACTGTTACACGAGTAAGTGTTGATTTTGAAACTCTGTGGCTCCTCTATAGATTCACACTCTCGATTTGGTGAACAAACAGTAGAAAAAGTCTGTTACACGATTAAGTGTTGATTATGGAACTCTGTGGCTCCTCTATAAACTCGCACACTCGATTTTGATGAACAAACAACAGAAAAAGTTATTTACTTTGAAGTTTGATAACTCTTAAAAAATGTATATATTTTTCTAGCAATACAAAACTCTCGTTTGTATAGTTGCTCAAACGTCATAGTTTGTTACGTTAGCTTCTTTTGAAGCATTATTTTAAAATTGTTGTTCTATCTAAAACCATATTTGGACTTAGATTGTTTCTTTGTTTGGAGTTAATTTGGTTTACATGAACGACGGAGTAATCTAATGTTCTTAAAATTAAAATTGCATTAACCTTTAAATTTTTCCGGCTATCCTCCTGACAGGGCTAAAAATTGTATTCAGTTTAAATGCATGAGAATAGTTCTTCATAAGGAAAATGTCTGAATTATACAACACCACTACATTGACATAATTCCAACAAACTTTGCTACTCGCTGCTTCCTTTGCAGACATTGATGACTGTTCCCCTAACCCATGTCGTAACGGTGGAACGTGCCATGATGGAGTTCAGAACTACACGTGTTTCTGTGCAGCGGGATACACAGGTTACAATTGTGCGACAGGTAACAAAAAACATTCAATTTTTTGTATTTGATAATACACTAATAGTACAAAGTTGTGGTAAGTGTTGTAGACTTACAGTACCCATGAAAAAACATAGTGCTGTTTTTCAGTTATTTGATAACACAACGATTAATAAAAAATCAATGACTTTATTAAAGAAAGAATGATTAGTTCTTTCATTTAAGCAAACTTCGAAGACATTTTTGCCACTAACAAAAAAAGCAGACTGTACTATTTACTAAAGGTTTGCCTTGGTCTAATCCCTTTTTTTGATACAAGATGTGATCCTCATGAACAAATAAATCATTGTTCAAATTCCAGCAAAAACTAAAGATGCCTAAAAACTACAGGTGCCTTAAAACATCACGGCGCATGTCCAGGCACTAACAACATGTATAGTCTACCATTGACAACGTCTTGTCCGCTCTTTAGCGCTGTTAACTCCCTCACAAGTACTAAATAAATTTAGGAGTTGAAATTGAAAACATTGCTGGTTGTTCTACAACCTTGTTGGTTAGAAAGTCATTGAATAACAAAATGTTGTTTTAAAAAAGAACTCCAACTTACCACCAACAAGATACAAGTGGTTGCGAAAAAGATCACTAGTTTTCAGATCTGCAAATTCAAGGGTAATACAAATGAAAGTACAAAATAATAGAGAGGTAGGAACCTTGTTTTTATGAGGCGTATCATGCACTGAGCAGTACAATCGAAACAAATGTAACCATAAGGGGACACGGCTAATCTTGAAAATTTAGACGAAGCCCAATTTAGCAATTTCAGCGAAACATTTTTCCCATCATGCTTTGCGAAATTTAGATTTCACATTTCAATGACTTTACAATAACGAATAAATTTTTTTCACAGTTTTAACGCTGTTGTAACGGTTATTTTGATTATTACGTTGATAGACATCGATGACTGCGCCACGGCTCCCTGCCGTAATGGCGGAACGTGTATTGACGGAATACACAGCTTCTCGTGTTCCTGTGCACCAGGCTACACTGACAACAACTGCACGACTGGTTGGTTCCGAACAGATATAGTTATTTGATTGGTTGATTGATTGATTGATTGATTGATTGATTGATTGATTGATTGATTGATTGATTAGGAGTACACAAGTTTTTAATAT
>JAOBRG010093883.1:0-20216 GCA_027574985.1 Umimayanthus nakama | reverse complement strand
GTCTTAAGGTTTTGGTTATTTATATTGTGTTTTTATCCAATGGGATCTTTCGTTCTCAGAGTAGAGGGCGACTCAAATTTGGAGCCTCGCTCTGTTGTGTGTACCAAACCATAATATGGTTAAAGCTTAATAAATAAATAAATAAATAAATGTATGGCAGCCACAGACAACCGAAAATCCACATGTTCAGTTGAACTACAGCCTTCCACATTGTTATAGCACACCAGACACTGCCAAGATGCACCAGATAAAAGGGCAATTGACATCAAGAGATGTGCAAAAAAATCAATCTCATGACCAATCAACAATAAAATCAGTTCACTGCAAATTAGAAACAAGACAGGGGAATTGAAAGCCTGGTTCGAAATTTTGCTACAAGCAAAGGCACAACCATAAATGATTTATTTAAGTACTAAAATAACCAGGGAAAAAAACCCCAAAAGAATACTAAATCAAGGATTGAACAAGCTCACGCCATTTGTCCTCTGCTATCTGTGCTTATTTGTTACATACAAGCACTACTTTTATTGTGCTTCTGTTTATTTTAAAAGTGCGAACAAGGCTTAAAAACATCTGTTTGTGTTCAGCTTCTTCAGGACTCCTATCTACTTTTTTGCCAAACTCAGTAAATAGCTGTAAATGAATGGAAAAAGAGTTTTTAGTTCTGAAACTCACCTCTTTGGGTCTGAAAGTCGAAAACGATTTTGGAAAAAGAACCACACATCCCACAAAATGTTTGTAAAGAGGAAGAGAGGACTAGCTCAAATTAAGTAAGTTTTTGTATTCATAATAGACCAAACACAGCAGCACACAAAAAATTGCAGTTTTCAGTTAGGAATGGGAACACAAAACACTCACCATTAGGACCAAGGGATGATCTGGTTATCTGTGTCAGCTCTTTACAAGCAGTAATATTCCTGAAGACGGCTTCATCAAGGCCACTGAAATGCTGTAAAGCAGAGAGATAGGAGGATAAATAAACTTTTAATTATGTGTCTGCTCTGGGCCCATACCTTCACTAAAAGTTTGTTTACTTCACATTATTTGCTTTGAACAGAAAAAAAATAGACTTTTGAGATATTATAATCAACAATTACTGCACACATAATGTATGTACATAGCTCAGGGGTTTCATTAGAAGGCGGCTACTGGCGATTTATCGCCGGCAACTGAGGCCTAAACGGCCGGCTACTTACGGACAGCTCAGCTTCAATGATTGTACTTTTCATTTAGAAATACTCGTTTTCTCTCTCTCAGTATTATCAAAAAACGTTTTAAACATCTAGAGTCAAACAATATAATAGCTTATATTTTTTCCACGTAAACTGTTGTTGCTATTTGCATTATTTGTTATTTGCATGTACGTCTCAACTTGTTGGACCACACACAGAGAGCATTTTGTACGTGACTTCTTTCGAAGGAGACGTCGCACAGCTGCTGCCCAAAAATCAATGTGAATGTGAATGGCATGGTCCGAGCTATTTGGATATACTTAAAAACAGTTGTTTTTTTGTTTCAGGAGAGTACCCTTTTCATTTTAAGAATGGACTAGCCAATGTTAACAGTGTCTGCACTGGTGTTGTAGTTCATTAAAACAGAACAGCAAAGACAATTGTTTTGCTTTATTAACTGTCTTGTGAAGCAATGAAAAACACAAGCGACACTCTGCCACTAGCACTTGAGATGTTTTTGTTTTTGTGCCAAAATGAAAGAATATACATTATAATTGTCCAAAAATTTCAAAATTTTCTGGGGGAGAATGCCCCCAGACCCCCCTATAAACTCTGGGCCTTCTGCCCTTTGCATAGCTCATAGCCGCCTACTATTTCCTTCTCGCCACCTACTTCTAAAGTTAGTGAAAGCACTGATAGCTATCAACAACATGCACATTGATTATTGCATTCTACTACCATCTTGCCCAGCAATGTATTTCAAAATCAAACTGTATTTTAGGCAATTTGGTTATTATTCCTAAAAGCCTCAAAGAAAAAAAAATTTGTACATAGAGCCTTGAAGGGGGTTAATTGGACTTCCCCCCCCTTCTACTTTTGACACAATTTATCCCACTGACAAGAAATTTGGCATATATGACAAGTTTCAATTGTACTTTAAAACCACATTGTGTCTAATTGAATTCCATGGCAACATTACTTAAATAAGTGACAATAACAGTCGGATTTTGTTCAAAATTTCACTTTGGTTTGACAAATTGATCAGAAAACAAAATTTAGTGATTTGTATCCACAAAATATTTAGAACCCATTGTAAAGTTGTCAGTAACATGTGAGTTTTTAGCACAAAAAAATTAGTTTTCGCAGTCAACACAAAGATTGCATGACACTTTATGATGATGTCATCACTTGTGATGTCACTAAATAAGTCTCAAAAGGTGTGTTAACAAACAAGGAACAGTTGTACCAAAGCTTTTGACAATTGGTCAAGCAGCAAAAATTTAAAGCCAAAAATATAGGTGGGGTCAATTTGACCCCCCCTCCCCTTTAGCAGGGTTCAAAATAGCTGCTAGCCAGTGATAGCCGGCAGTTTTAGGACCTTGCCGGCAATTTTTGTTTTCACATTATAACTTTAGCATTGGCGAAATTGTTTTCATTAAATTAATTGTCCTTGAACATCAAAACAACTTTGCTTCTGAATGATACTTTGTTTTCCTGTATTTGTGAGCTGAGGTCATGTCTGGTTTACTCAAGATACGCTCAGTATAAAATCAATCATGCCATGAAGCGAGTTTTCTGATTGCTTGAAATACACCTTTGTCTCAATATTAAGCATACACAATTTTTTGCTTGAAAAACGGCCAGTAAGAACTTTTTGCTTTGTGAAACGGCCTACTAAATAAGCATATTTTGTGAATGTTATTTTGAACCCTGCTCAAGGCTTCTAGGATTAATATTTCAAGGGGGAAGATACTCAAATATGAAAGTGACAGAAAAGTGCAAAAAAATTTTTAGTCCAAAAAACAAAAAATAAAGTGTGAAAACAACTAAAACTGTGATCTTCTTAACAAAAATCCTATCCACTTTCGTGCCCAGGAAATAATAATCTAGAGTCTAGCTAATTTTACTTCTCAGTTCTGAAGGGTGACAAGACAACCTAGCAACAGAGTATGCCACAGCCTTTTTGTAAGTGAAACGCCTTCAGCCCTGATTTTCACCGCAACTGCGGGTAAGACTGAAGAAATTCAATCATTCTACTAATCCCAACATCGGTCACAGACACTACCTTAACAACATCCTCGTACAAAAAAAATAACACAGTACAACTACTAGACTAAAAACAACAGTTAACAGAAATGAAATTACAGTAAACTGACTGATAACCACTAAAACTAAAACAGCAAGCTGAATTTTGGTGCTGTCTGTTGCGACGAGTCTCATATTTTCACAAGATGACTTTGGTCTATAATTAAATGGCAACAACTTCAATCAAAACTGTTAAACCAGTCACCGAAAAAGTCAAAGAAAAATAAGAAAGAGTCTGAACTGTGATCCACCCATAACTTCATCACTTGACATTTCGATGCACGTGTTTCAGTGGCCAGCACTCGCCGGCTCGATCAATTTTAAAGTAAGTTAACAGATAAGTATAGTAACAACATATTTCACCCAACTTAAAGTCTATAATAACATCTTTGTGGTAGTCTAGGAACAATTACCTACCCTTGCGCCATCCTTCATCATATTCTGGAAAACGGTCTTTGGTACGTGCATCGCCATCTTGGCTAAATTTCGGCTTTCCCTAGATTGCAACGCCTGCGTGGACTTGTGGGTAAACAGCGCCTTTTGTCCTGTCCCATGGGGAGAAAATAAGATCGAGAAGGGGTACGGTGCGGATAACCTGAGTATCAGGCTTTCCAGCGAGGAGGTTACGGTGCGGAGGGCTATAAATTCAGATCTAGTTATTTAAAATGACATTCCAAACTTTCAGGACACGACTTGAAACGTCCAAACAAGATATTGCAAGTTAAAAAATTTAGATGCTAACAATCATGACATAGTCGTGTAAAAGTTAGAACGCTATATAAAATTTTTGTTTCTTTTGCGGACGATAAGCTAGAACGGCACAGCCACAATGGTGATAAAGCCGATCTATTCATACTTTACTTTATTATAAAGTCCTAAACGGAATAGTTAAATACAGGAAAAGCCAAAACCAGAGGCTTAAATGGCATGGTCAGTATGAAAACTTTGGATTGACTTAAGAGAAGACAGGACTAGCAAATTCACAGAACTAAGCTTATTACATTCACATACAAGTAAATAAATAAAGTATAAATAAATAAATAAAATAAAATATTTTCTACTTTCACAGAATCAGTATTTCATACTAGTACGTATCAATCCGAAATCGTCTGGGACTCAACGTCAAGAAAACTGAAACCATGGTCGTTGGCTCACACCAAAGAAACTGTCACCAGTAATGGACCATCGTCTACACTTTTTTTTATAAGAACCATTTTTTGAAAGAACACGAGGCTGAAAAATGTTCGAAATTTAAGAATATTCTAAGAACATACTGAGGCAGAGGAAAGGCGTAGAACTGTGTTTTTAATACTGCACAAGATCATAAAAACATACTTTTTTCTTGGCTAGTGTCAGTCATCAGTTGAAACCGCATTAGCGTGCATGTAGGATTTTTTTATATAATATTTCTTACTGTACTTGCAAGTTCCCTCAGTTATAACTGCCATCTATTATAAGCCCCCTCATTTATAACTGACATCCAATATAAGCCCCCTCAGTTATAACTGCCATCCATTACAAGCCCCCCCCTCCTCCCCTCAGTTACAACTGCCATCCATTATAGGCCCCCTCAGTTATAACTGTCATCTATTATAAGCCCCCCCATCCTCCCCTCAGTTACAACTGCCATCCATTATAAACCCCCTCAGTTGTATACTGAAATTTCATTACAAGCCCCCTCAGTTGTAACTGCCATCCATTATAAACCCCCTCAGTTGTATACTGAAATTCCATTACAAGCCCCCTCAGTTGTAACTGGCATCTATTATAAGCCCCCTCAGATATAACTGCCATCTATTATAGGCCCCCGCAGTTATAACTGCACCCATTACAAGCCCCCTCAGCGATAACTGCCATCTATTATAAGCCCCCTCAGTTATAACTACATCCATTACAAGCCCCCTCAGCGATAACTGCCGTCTACTATAAGTCCCCTCAGTTATAACTGCCATCCGTTATAAGCCCCCTCAGGTGTAACTGCCATCTATTATAAGCCCCCCCCCCCCAGTTATAACTGCAATCTATTATAAGCCCCCTCAGTTATAACTGCCATCTTTTATAAGCCCCCCTCAGTTGTAACTGCCATCTATTACAAGCCCCCTAAGATATAACTGCCATCTCTCCTCCAGAGAGGTTCTTTGTGATTCCTTGGGGATTTTCAAGCGGGAATGGAGAGCAAACGAGATCGATGAGCATACTGGATGACTGGGGAAGATAAAGTCTTCACCAACTGATCGCAGCCAAAACGAACACTATGCTAGAAACACTCTTGTTATCCGCGGCCTTCAATAAAGTTGTCATAGTGAAGTATCTACTAAGTCATATCACAATGTTAGTTCCGGAGACCGCGGAGCAGGGGGGCCCGGCGGGGGCACATGCCCACCCCAATATTTTAAAAAAATAAAAAGACTTAGTATAAGAAAAAATGTTTTGTGAACCCCCCCCCCAATATTGAGTCACCAAAGGTGTCCCCCCAATCTCAATGTTGCACCGCGGTCCCTGAGGTCTACTTTTGCCAAAATCTATAGCTAGGCTTTGGTACTATCTAAGGAAACACGACGGTCCCACTGTCACTATCGTTGTACACAAAACGTTATAAATATTTCCAACGAACAGAAGAGTTATTAAGTAACAGCTCCCTGGTATTGCTGTACAGGGTTTCAGTTATTACGTTTTTTCATCAAATACATTATTCTTTTTTTCAAATTTTACATGTTTGAAGACTTTTTTTTTCTTGGGTTCAGGAAACTCTATCGGAACAATGTAAACCATTGCTAGATCGATCTACCGACAGCAGCTTGCAGCTTTGATGCCATGAGAGAAAGATCTATTTGCAAGTTTTTCCTCTCAAATTGAATTTTTCCCTTATTCAATACATATGTTTTAATTTTCTTATTTTAAACACATTGAAAAGCGCATGGACGGTTCACTGGACATCGACATTGAATGATCTTCTTTGTTGGAAAAGCCGACAACTGAAAATCGGTGCCACATCGGCGTTTTTGTTAGCATTTAGCCACGTGGAACTGACTGTTGCCGGGGCCTGGAACTGACTGGCGTGGCACAAAGTGGCGACTGCCACGCGTTTGCCTTTTAGGCTCGGGGTTTCCACGTTTCTAAAGTGTGTTGACACAGGTTGAATGGCAAAAGTTTAATGACTGTCTTTGTTTCACTCGTCCTTTGAAACTCGGGGCGTCGGGAGAGAATAGAAGAGAGAGAAAGTTTTCAAAAGTGAGGGAGACAAAAAGAGAGGGAGGCGAAGGGAGAAGAGACGTTTTCTCAAAGTTCAAATGTTGTTTACTAAAAACCAAGGTAGATTTCTGGGCTTTTACACTATGTAATTATACGATTTCAAATAAAAAGTGAGCTTTCACTTTATTCAAATCATGTAATAGTATGTTCTTAATCGGTGACGCGTTCAACAGTCACCTCCTCACGATCGTTTTTTTAACATTTCACTGTCTTCACCGTGCTTCAGTAAAGCTGTGTTAAGTAGATTTAAGGAAATTATGAAGTATTTTAAAAAGTTAATAAACCAAATAAAACTTTCCAAGTTTTTATGAAATATTTTAGGAGTATTATATTGTTTAATACCACACTCGTTGCTAAAACACTTGAGACTTCACAATTTAGAGTTATATTGTCGTTTGTTGGTAAAACAAAGCTAGCAATTTTTCTTTTAATTTGAAGTTATTCTTATTCAGAAAAGGCAATTTTCAGGCTTTTTTAAAAATAAAATAAAGCCCGAAAGTTGAAGACGTGCATGTTGTTTAGACTGGTATCTCTACTAAGAATGTCAAAAATATGAAACTATTTTCTTTATACACGATTCAAGGCCGAATTGTTAGCTTTCAAAAGACATGAAAAAAGAACATGCTGAATCTGCAGTTTAATAACTAAATTCCAGAAGCGAAGACATTTATTGCCATGACAACGGCGAAAAAAAAGCTTGCCAAACCTGGAAGGTAGCTGTCAGCAAAAATTTCTTTCGAGGCGTCCATGCGCGTGTGATTTACATAAATTTGCTTGATATTTTACTGAAACAAAGGTCTGTATTCTTCAAGTTTTGTACTAATGTACACAAAATCATCCTCCATGCAATCGACTAAAAATCAAATCCCAAAAAGATAAAAAAGGTATATACCGAAATCTTCAAATTGAAGGTGTTCGTGCAACAGGTCATACAATTTCCTTTTGAAGTGATATTCAGCTGTATTGCACTGAACATTTGCATGGCTTCCATCCGGGTACCTTCCTATTGTTTATTGTCCATTTCAGGCATCGAAACAAAAAAAATTGTCAATCAGCTGCCATGTGATGACATGTCCCCGCCCCGTTTTATGCCCGCACAATGTAAATATCCACAATGCGCAGAACGAAAGGAAAGTAGCTTTGCATTTGGAGTTGGACGTGCCAAAAGTGGTCGTGATATCATCGAAACTTTTTCAGGGATAGCATTTACAATGCCTCACAAAGGGGGAAGCAAACAAAAACCCAAAGCTACCATGAATGGTACAGCTCATCGTGAGCACAAAGAAGGAGAAAATCGAGAGGAAACAGAAGACTCCATTTCATGTTGTTTACCCAGTGGCTGCCAGCTCAATACTTCCGTCCAGCTCTCTCGAGCAGTTCGGGTCATTTGCAACAGCGATTCCTGCAATCAAAGTGGATATATGCATGCAGAATGCTTCGAAACATTCGAAGACAATATCCTGGCTCATCTTCGCGGCACAGGTCGGGCTAGAAGCTGGTCAGAAAAACAACGACGTCAAAACATATGGACAAAGAAGGGCTACGACCTGGCGTACAAGTGTTGTGCTTGTTTGTGCGAGAAGGGACACCTGAGAAAAGATCTGGATTTCGTACCTGCTGTGCAGGAAGAAGAACAGCCGCAGAACAAGGTAAAACGGAAAAAGAAGAAATCAAACGATAAACCGGTCATTGGTTCAGCAACAAGTACTCGCCCACGGCTGAGTTCGCAGTCTTCTAATTGCTCTGAGACTTGCAGCACCTCCCCCATCGAACAACGATCGCCCATCTCGCCGGCGCCCAAGACTCCAACAAAGAAAACGAGATCTAGCTCGTCGACCTCTAGTTTGAACGAATATTTTTTCCCAGATACAGCAAATGGTGGTTCTGCTAGTAGTGCTGACAGCGATTCAAACACGAATTTTCTACGTCGGACTGACTTTAGCTCGTTTCTCAGTGTTCTACCCCGACACAAAGTAAATCCTTATCACATCAAAATGGAAGACGAGAGCGCCTGTGACGAAGCTCGTCAGTTTGTACTATCAACACTTTCTTCCCGGCTTATTAGCACGGTCAGCTGTGTGTTATGCCAGTCGCAACTTCCCGTGTTCGATAAATACCCACTCGTGGATGGAACATTCTTTCTGAGCCCGAGAAAGCTGTCCCCAGCTTGTGTTGACGTTTCGGAGAACGGAAAAATTATTTACTTGTCAGCTGTCTGCATGAGTTGTTTGGAAGGAGTGCCCAACCCAATCACATGCAAGCTTTGCCAAAAGAAATGGAATGGTTCAACACATCAACTAGGGACGATGTACTCTTATGATATTTTTGCAGCCTCGCCCTGTTGCCAGCAACGAGTCGCTTGTCAATCGTGTCGAAAACCCGTGGTTAACCTTAGCGAAGGCCAGAATTATTTCTCGGAATTTTCTCAACCCATTCGCTGTCCTCATTGTGGAGTGTCGGCGTATCATTGTATAAAACCAGTTTCTTCTTTTGAAACTAATGGAAGAATCGGTTTTTAATAAGAAATCAGTGACTATAATTAATAAAAATTTACAGTGTCTGAGGCACACACAATGGCCAAAGCATTCATATTGTAACAGCCGCTGATAGCATTACGAAACTGCAGTCCCGTACCAGTTAACAGTGCAATATAGGAAAAGGCGTGGCTCGCTTTTTGTAAAATAGCTGGACCTTCAAAGGAAACTCATTAAACAAATGGTTTGATGGTGCTGTGAAGCATTACACAGAGTTACAAATTAATTTTGTGTAGACACACTTGATTTTGGTTTTATCTGGCCCTAGGCCCTTGACCTCTGATGTGCAGTGTGGTACCAGGTGATAGCAAATGTGCCATGCAGATCAAAATACACCCGACACAGGGAAGGAAAATTTTTTGCTGGCAATCACCATTTTTTGAAATTTTAAAACCCTCAAGAAGCTGGAAGACAAATTCCATTATCTGCTTTGCTCTAATCTTATCTACAATTGTAAGAGCCCAGAAATTAAATTTGGTATTGTCATTTTTTAAGCAAAATGAAAAAGAACTTTTAGGAGTTTGAAAAATTTTGTGGTAGCTGTAGTCACGTCATTTACCAATCCATCTGTTGAGGTATTTGCCCAAAATCTAATTAGATTAGAGCCAGTTGTAAAATGGAAAGTGCTGAACACTGGACCTGTGGCAATTACGAGCTTGGATCAGTGCTTCTACATCTGCCACACACACACACACACACAAAGAAAAGCGTTAATATCTTGTTGAACCAGTTTCTTTTATCAACATTTTCTTGGTTTTCAAGACCTTTTAGTCTTGAATAAAGCATTACTTAAAATTATGCTTTCATTTAAGAAAGATCGATTAACATTTGATCACCTATGAAGACCTACATGACCTGAAAAGTTAATAAGTATGAATGCAAAACTTAACATTGGAGCACTTTGAAATGGAATATAATTCCATTCCCAGCAGGTACCAAGTTTCAAATGCATTAGAATTTAAACTACAAAACATTCTTTTTTTATGCTTAATGAGTCTCAAATTATAATTTTGAAAATGATTAATTCAGGTTGGTACTAAATATGCTCACTTTTTCTACTAACAGGATTTCAAAGCTGTTGATTAAAATATCCAGATTTGAATAAAACTCTGGGCTTGTATGATAAATTTCCTTTCAAGCTCCTTTTTTTACACTTGCCATCTTTGTCTGGTTTCAATACCGAATTCCTGAATTTTGCAAATGCAGAAGTACTTGCTTTTGTTGATGTATATGTAGTGAATTTGAAGCAATAAAAAACAATGCATGTACAAGAACAGTGTGCAGAACTGAGGCATTTTATTGGAGTACCAAATACTAAATCTGTTCACGAGGATAGATTACAACCCTGGGGACAAAGTAAGTGGTGAAGCCTCTAACTTCTTCTGGGGTTGCAGTGGTCAGAAAATGCTTTGAAGCAGCAGAACTTCTAGTGGAGGGACCACTTTCATTTTCTCAAGTATTTTTTTTTTATTATAGGACAATATCCAAACAAGATAAAATCTGAACTCTGGTGGGACAAATATCACTGCTCAACAACCTGTCATTTTCTAACAAGTAAAATAATATATATTATCAAAGATTATGATACTCCCAGGGGTGTAGAAATCCTGTAGACTAGCAATTTGGAGGTCAGGCTAGTAGTTTTAAGGGAATTTAGCACCTGGGCTAGCTTATCTGTTTGAAGTCATAAACAGTGACGACTGGGGCTAATAGTTGAGTCTTTTGGGCTAGTAAATCTGTGACCTCGCAAACCCAGGGCTACTGTTTAGTGTAGCTTACTCTCTTCACTATACCTTACTCAACTTTTACTATTGTCACAAATGTTTTGAATCTCACTCCTGGATTTTAAAATAATGTTCGTGGCCAGTATCTCCCAAGTCTCTGGTTTTAATTATTTTTAGCAAGTTAAGTTACTCCTATTCATGTAACAAACAATGTACAGTATAATGCCCATTAGAAAGGTAATGCATAGTTCCAACACTTGTCACTAGATCCAGTTGGTGATTGTTTATCAGAAGTTCCTCTGTGTTAGTCGTGGTTAACAGAGCTGGCTCAGTGACTGCAAATCTTGATACATGTAGCTTCACCAAAGCCAAAAAATTCGATGGGGAAGGAACCATTCCACTCATGTCTCTGCTTCCAACATATCTTCAATCTCCTTTTCCCACGCAGCATTATCCTCTCCTTCAACAACTTCATAGTCCTGAAAACAATCAACCTAAATCAACCATGATTCATGTTTAAGATTAAACAGGAGCACATTTTGAAATGGTGTCATTTTGTTCATCTATTAGCAAATAATTTCTTTGTAACACCTCTAAAGTCCTGAGGATTTATATCATGGAGAACAACTTGAATTTGCATAAAATAAAATTTACATATTTTTAATACTACTGACAGTGATGCACCTGGTACTTGCACTTGAAACACATTTTTGTGTTCAACTTATACATAGGTCAACCTACATGTCTTGTGTGAACAGTTAATATGCAAGTTGCCAAATAGGGAAGTAAATGAATACTCTGAGCTGGAAAAATTTGAAACTCCAGAGGGGTGAAGACTTTGAAAAACTGCACCTGCTGTCCTTTGATTGGGTGTGTGTGTGAAGCATGGGGGCCATGAAAAAAGGAAGGAAAAAATGAGGACCATAACTTGCTGTACAGACCGGTAATAACGTAGCTCTATTGTCTCTTATTGTGATCGTTCAACAAAGCAGCTCTTTTGTATTTGTTTGGTTGTGTATTGTTTAAGGTGGTGGTTTTTATTGTTATTATTATTCGGTTAGCGAATCGGACAGCCGCTTCAAGCAGCTGCTGGCCGATCCATACGGACCGACCAAACAAGGCTAATAAGATGTTTATAAATTATTACTCTGGTCTTGAAAAGGTGATCGAGAGCTAGCAGTTCATTCGGCTACTTCTCAACCTGGAATTGACCAATCACAACATGCGAAATCCGTCAGTCATATAATTAGAATTATTGTTAGTGTAAATAAACTAAAAATATGTTGTCCTTGTCCACAAATTTTTAAGGACTGTAATTCTTGGTACCTAAAATACCCAAAAGGACTCCCAAGAGTTTAAACATTGATTCTTGTGTCCCCAAAAACTACCCTTATACCTAAACTTTTAACCAAAAAATCCTTTATTATCCAGTCAGAAAAACTGACACAAGTGAGGTCCATGGAGATGGAGATCACCAAAGGAAAATCCCCCCCAGAGGGGGGTTCCCATATATTGGCTATACAGGTATGTGCCGCTGAAAATGATATGGTTTTCAAGCCATTTACTCTGGCTGGGACAGGGTCTAGTAATCATAGAAAGTTGGTCTAGTATAGGGTTTCATTTAATGCTGGGATCGCTAAGCGGACAAGAATTGTAATAACAAAAGATTGAAATCAAGAACAATTGATCTTTTTACTCTGGTATTAAAGGGGCACAAAATTTGCAAAAATAACTTTATCAAGGGTAGGTCTTTTGCAAACCTGGCAGCACACCCCACCCAAACAATGTGGCAGTACCCTCCCTCCCCCCCCCCCCCAGGGAAAATAACTTGTGTGAGAGTTATGTTAACTTTGGTGGATCATAAAACACATAACTCTGTACCTGTAGTTCCTGCTGCAGCTCTTTCTCCCACTCAGGAACATCTTCATCGATTGTTACATCTGTACTTGCTAACAAACAAAATAATAAAACAACAACTTTTTTGAAAGAAGATTAACCCGGTCACTCTCCAAAGTGCTGCCAAGTGCTGTAAACTGTATTATCCCTAAAAGGCATATGGGGGTGGGGTCTCAACCTGACCCCTGCAAAATTTTTTTGGCTTAAAATTTTCGTTCCTTGACTGATTTGCAAAAGCTTTGGAACAACTGTTCTTTGTTTGTTAACACATCTTCTGACCCTAATTGGCAGGGCCATAGCCAGCGTCAGACAGGGGGCAAATGCCCCCCCTAAATTTTGGACCAAAAGTAATTTTTTGTATATTTTGTCTCAAAAGGAGCTAAAAAGTGTCTGTAGCAACCAACTTTGAAGAATTTTCGTTTCTTGAAAATGCCCCCCTCCCCCCTAAATTTTGGGTCTGGCTACGGCCCTGATCGGATGATGTCATGAGCATGCTATCATAATAAGTCATGCAACCCCTGTGTTGCCTACAAAAGTGGAATTTTTTGCTATAGTGCGATCTTTATTGCCTCAGTACTGACAAATTCACATTACTTCTAAAACCTTTGTATAATTCATTCACTATAATAAATTTATGTTGTTTGCTCACCATTTTTAGTGTTCAATTTGAAAATCTATTACCCTCCTTAGTTCTATTTCTAAAATATCTAGTACCCTTCTAATTCAGAAATTAATGACTCCCCTGGATTATGTAAGGAGAATTTACATACTGGTAAACTAGATGTGGCTGAAAGGGTTAACTAACACTGACATAATTATACTGTCTTGCCTTTTTTAGAAGGAGCCACTCCGTCTTTCTCAGAAGAGCTTTCTTGAGCAGACTGCAACCTCTCCACTCCAATCTGTCTCAGATCATCATGACTCAGTTCTAAGAACAGGATTAGCAAATTGAGCAACAAAAAATAACAATAAATCTAGATTTTCAGAATAGGCTGACCTGACTGTGAAACTTCCTGATGTTCATCGCTGACAAACTCGTGTTCTTGGTGAGGAGGGCTGTCAGGTGGAAGATCCTCCAGCAGTGAATTGGGCTGACAGAAAAAATACAATAATAATTACATTTATAACTAAGTTAAACAAATTGCAAAGTAATCATCAAAATTACACAAATCTGAGCCCGCCTTTTGCTATATTTTAGGGGCATTTCTCCTCTGGAAAAATGATACTCAAACTATAATATTATTACTACTCAGTTAACTAAGTTGACTTATGGCAGTAGGAATTTCTGCTACCAAAGGGCAAGGTTCCAATTTCTTGACAAAATAATGTGATCACGTCTTTTGAGGCAACTGAAAACTTAGCGATAGCACTCTATGAATTTCAGAATTGGAAACAGCAGGTCAAAGTATCAAACCGAATCCGCCCGGGATTTAACACTCCCACACTAAAATGTGAATACCACCATTTTCACAGTGCTGTCAATTCCACTGCTGTCTTAGCACAGTCAAATGTCATCGCTATCACACTAGTGTGCCTAGTAGTGTGCCATTGTCTCCATTGTTGGAACAATCAATGTTCCTGACATTGCTGTCACAGTGCTATCTATAACCACAGTACAGTTAAGAACACTGCCATAATAATACTCTCACCACCACCAATGTCACACCAGTGCTGTATTGTGGACATCAGCGTGACAGTAAGTAGTGTCTACAGTGCTTCCCCTGTGGTATTTCCTTCTGTGGAGTGCCAACTTAGAACTTGATAAGGTGTACAAAAAAGCACAACAAAAAAGCACAACAAAAAAAAGTTGGAGGATATTCACACTGCATATGTCAGAAATTAGGGAAACGACATACCTGTGTCCAATGTTTTTGTTGAAAATAAACTTTTAATAATAAATATAAATAAACTATGAAAACAGTTGGATTTCAAATTTATGAACTCCCTCAATTATAAAATAATCTAATAACAATTGATTTGATTTCATAAACATAGAGATAAGTCCAAAATGGTTTCTCATATCATTTGCTGAAAAGATCCAGTCTCAATGAGATACGGTTACACCTTGATTCTAATGGAAAGATCTAGCATCTAAGTTTACACGTATCACTTTAATTATAAAGAAATATTCTGAGCTATTGTGAACAGATCTGGACAGGTAACCAAGATTACAATACGTTTCAGGCTGCATCCTGCCTATTCATTTAAATGCACAGTTAGGTGCTGGATATCAAAAGCAACAGATAATCTTTAATCACCTTTGATGACTGAGGAATATCTTTGGCTGAACTTTCACTTGGATCTGGAAAAAGGGAAATTATAATGTTACTTAACCCTAGTTAAGTGTTACAAAAAGGATTTGCAATTTAGTTTACAATATAACATAAGGTGGTCTGTACCTTTTTTTATAAAGTTAATGATTTCTACAACAAATAATAATAAATAAATAAATCATTTATTTTAGTTGGTAACGTGGGGAGAAGTTGCCCTCATTCCCGAGCTGAGGGCTCATGTTAAAAATGCCTGCCTACAGTCCACAACACCAGCATTTGCCTGCTCCTATCGACAAGTGTGTGGGTTCCTTTTAAATCCCACAGCTTAATGTGCCTGCTCTTATCGACAAGTATGTGGGTTAAATCCCACAGCTTAATGCCCATCCCCCCCCCCCCCCTACAATATGAAATTCTTCAGGTTATCAAAAGTTACAATAAACTGAACTTGTCTATTAATATTATTTACTGTCAGTAGTAGTGAGTAAACACTTCTATGACAACAATGATGAATTCAAGTACACCCTGTTTTAAAAGTATCCATCATCAAAAGGTAATTATGATTCTAAATTAATTTCTATGCAAGATTTCTCTCTCCAGGGGAATTAGCATAGGTTGGGGTGGAGTGGTCAGTCATGATAGTGGCTTTAAGCAATTAAATTGAGAGGTTTAAGTTGTTAAGTTCAGATTTAAAGATGTTCAGTGAGTTTGATGTGTGGACGGACTTGGATAAAGAGTTCCATTCAGGTACAATGCGGAGAAAGAAAGAGTATTTACAACAGTTTCTATCTAGGTGTGTCAGTGGCAAGGATGGACAGGTTTGAGTATTGAGCAGCTGCAATAGAGTGTTGCTGATGTCAACATCAACCATCATGTTGATTGATTTTTACATTTTGTACATGTAATGTATTAAAAATGAATGTTCAAAGTCATATGGATAGGGACTCAATAAACATTACAATGTCAAATTGTGAATATCGCTTGGATCCTCCTTTACGAGTACCCCCTCTCCTAGCTAGATTCTGTACTTTCATGTATAAACTAAGACACTGGTCTTTACTCTGAGTAAGTTTTACTTTAACTTGCTACTTGTATCTCCCACTGGTGGCATTTTATACCCTTATCAAAATGCCGCACCCCAACACACAAGGTTTCAATTATGTTGCAGATCCTTACTTTGAACCTCATTCTTGCTTTCTACCTCTGGTGAGACTTTTCCCGAGGTATTGCTTGTTGTGTTTCCAGTTCCTGAGTGTGTAATATCAAGACAATACTTAAGGTAGTGCATAATTATATGTGAATAATCCCAAGAGCTCAAAAGAGGGGATTACCACAAGACAACTCCATCCCACTTCCTCATATAGCCACACATCAAGAATGTGACAGTGGAGTGACAATAATGGTGACAAACTTGTGTTATCCAGAGTGACAGTGAAACTAATAGGGAGTTACAGCAGCTGCTGTGACTAGCGCTCAGACACTGACCAGTGTCAAAACACACTCAGTTGCCATCGATGTCACATTAGGTAGTTTTAAAATGAGCAACCAGACAATTACAGCTATTGTAGGTCAGAACACCTGAGGAAGGTATAAAACAGAAGGCTTCACTAACAGTCTGCTCCAATCAGTGGCTGATCCAGGATATATTTAAAAGGAGGGGGCACCAACGAGCACCAAAAGGGCAAGCTTTTTAGGGGGGGTCTGAAAATTTGAGTCTCTGAAATAGCCGTTTCCAGCATTTTAAGACAATGTTTGTACGCGTTTAGTACTATTTTTTTGCTAGTAAACTTTGGTTTTTTTAAAAAAAAACTCAGAAGGAGGGGGGGAGAGGGAACAAGCCCCCCCTTGGATCCACCACTGCCGATGAAGGGCTATTGTTGGAAACTTCAGCAACACATTGATCAAACCTCACATTGAAGCAAAAAACATACCATATCAACTTTTATTAATCAAACCCATATTCAGCGTACTTCCCATTGCAAAAAAAAAAATTTTTTTTCAAAACTAGTTTTCGAGTGTTTAACAAACTAACAGACAAAATTCACTGCACATGGGCCGGACAAGACCAGCTACATGTAGCAACTGCAAAGTCTCAAAATTACATCGTGAGAAACACTTATTGTGGGACTCTAGAGAACATCTTGGTAAACATTGGTACCATGTAAATTTTCTTTTGCCACATCAGACCTGTTTGTACCATCTTTATCTTTAGACAAAGAATGATATACCAGTATAACAAATTCTAATAATAATAATAATAATTAATAATAAATATTTAAAAATAATAATGACAATAATTATAACAATGATAAAAATAACAAAAATATCTGAGTATGATAATTTGACAAGAAGCACAGCTATGCAAACAGAATAATATTATTCAATATCTTATTTGCCAACACTGTTTTGCATTAGCATGTACCTGTAGCTGCAGCAAGTGATGTCAGCTGAGTTGATTGCTTTATTAGTGATACTCTGTAGAAATAATTTCTCCAGAACTTTTCTTCCTTTATTCTGAAATTAAAATTATTTCAACTCAGAAAATGTTACAAGTCCTAAATAAAGGCTACACAACACTTTAACTCATTATTCGTGAATGTTATTTTAATTACCGGTAACATTATCTTGGACTAGCAAATTTGCAAAACAAATTTAAATGAAGTCTATCAATAATGTGATCATTATACATTTCAACAGGGTTACATGTAACAATGATAAGACTGACTTCAGGGACGTATTCAGAAATTTCAAAAGTCTGCAATTTTTAAAGCCAGGAAAAGGCATTTGTGCTCCAAAAGACAATTTACAACTGCTACATTTTCCCCCTAAAATATTTCCAAAACTACCAAGGGGGAGGGTTAGGTGGAAGTATGGACCCAATTGGCTCCTCCCCTGAATCCACCCCTTGATTTGGTGTTGGACAAGCTACCTAAGCCCTGGTTACTCAACACAAAGTAACCCAGGTTGCATTTACAATTTAACACTTTTCTAAACTAACTAAAGTTGAACCTGGGACAGGGTTATTTATTTATTTATTTTCCAATACAGCAACCCCTTCAAAGGAGGATTACCAGCTGGGGCGGTCAGGCAACAAAACATTATGAAATAGATAACAAAAAAAAAAAATAATAATAATAATAATAAATACCTAAAAACTAAAAAGTTGTGGGGAAAAATTAATTCAGGTTTACAGGAATGTGTTGAAGTTGAATGGGTTAGCAGTATTTACACGATAAACTAACTCAGGTAGAACTCAGGCTAGCAGTGTTTACATGACAGAAACTAACCTGGGTTAGTTTGATTCCGTGTCAAACCTGGGTTACATATAACTAATATATAGTATGTGCTATGTAAACAGGACTCTAGACTTCATGTGTGTAATAGGGAGGCTTGATCCTTAAGTATTTTAAAATATCAAATTGCTGTCAAAATGAGATCTAACAAGAAACTGTAAGTCAAAATTGGTTATTCTGCTGGATTCTTATCAGTTCTTGAAAAACTTACAAGTGCCTGGCACAGCATAATTATAAAAAATGTTTCAGATTGAAATGATACTATTGAAGAAAACATCATTTAATAGACTAATAAGATGTCTTTTGTACACCTGGTTGGTAATCACATGCAAGGAAGAGCCAAGTGTATACAATTATTTAATTATAGGACTGTTCTGTGCACATATACAATCAAGAAATATATAGTTAGTATACATAAAATTACAAAATAAATGTCTACTAGTATTATTCAACAAATAGAATGATTTATTCTAACCTATAATTATCAATTTCTTACTTCTTTGGTACAAGTCTAAACCTCATCTCTGAAAGATTTTCATCTTCAGCCAATGTTGCCATAGCAACAGGGAACATGCTTTCGCTGTCGAAGTGGAATGGCACCCCTGCAGGGGGATCCCTGAGGAAATTCCTTTCATCCTGAAAAAGAATGAGCGAGACCATGATCAACAATAAACTATATCACATGTACACTGTGTAAATAATTATAATTTTATTATCTATAAAAAGCACTCATCAATTAAAATAAAGTCTTGTCAGGATTCCTTTAGCAAAATGACAAACTTACACTTGACAGAGCCAAGATTTGAGTCTTCATTGCTTCCTCCTCATTGTAGCCAACCCATGGGGGGACTGCGGCATCTGGAACACCAAGCAGAAAAATAGAAAAGCAGTGTCAGTGATGTTTTTACAATAAAATTAGAACAAATTTTCAAAAATTACATTTTTAATAATTTATCACGTAATTATATAATATTATTTTAAAAATATACTTATTGATATCAAACTGTCAGTGAATGTTAGTTTTCAAGCTTTCTGAATGGCTAATCAAAATATCTATACTTTAAATAATCATAACAATTAACATGTGCATTATGACAGTGCCCTTTAAGGCTAATATTAATGTTTTTTTTAATACGAAAAGCCTTTCGCAGGCAAAGTTCTGGGGAATGGAATAACTGTTATGATGAGCATTACCATCAAGCAGCTAACTTGGAAATGATTGCCAATACTCAAAAACATTTAAGATTGCTGAGACAGAAACTAGTACACATACATGTTAAGCAGACAATACAGTCTGTATTATTTTGTATAATACTGAAAATTGACCTGTTTTTCTTCTTTCTTTTTCCTTCAGAAACTGCTCTTGCTCTTTGTTAAAGTTGCCAATAAATGTCTGAAACATGAAAAATTTGTCATAAACAACAACGTCACTATCACTGTCATGGTTCTCATTGTCATTAACATACTGTTATCATCATTTACATCATCATTATCATTATTGTCATCCTTATCATCATCTTTATATTGCTCATCATCATTAGCATCAATGCCATCAAATTGATTTTTAATCATCAAGTTTATTCATTTAATATCAATATCATCATCACTGGTATTATCATCAAAATCACCCTCGCCAAATAGCTACTGTACCACAGATAAAAATTATTGCTGTTTCAACCTTTCTTTTTTATATGCAGCAGAGGCTTCTAAAGTCAAAGAATATAATAATAAAAAATGATAATATTTATGTTCCTCCATAAAACAGGTTTTAAATTCTTTATGTACTTATCAGGGTTTTCAAAACAAGGTGTTGCGAGTAGCAAGCGACGTTTACAGCCCTTATTTCCGACGTCTGCTTTCACTTCATATGCTCCGAGGAACTCAGCTGCATAAGTTGTTGTTGCTTTTCCCTATGTGTATATGTTGTGGTTTAAATTTTTCTTTGGTTTAAAAATTTTCAAACCAGTTTATTTTTTTTAAACCAGTTTAA
>JAOBRG010093772.1:0-17436 GCA_027574985.1 Umimayanthus nakama | reverse complement strand
CTACTACTACTACTACTACTTCTACTTCTACTGCTACTTCTACTACTAATTCTACTACTACTACTATTCTACTACTACTACTACTTCTACTACTACTACTACTACTACTACTACTACTACTACTATTACTACTATTACTATTTCTACTATTACTGCTACTACTACTTCTTCTGCTACCACTAATACTACTACTGTTACTACTATGACTACGGCTACTACTACTAATACTTTTGCTATTACTACTACAATGAAATACAGTTAATAATTAGTTTGTTGTTGGTTTTAAGATCATCCTTTTCTTTTCACCAAATTAGAAACTGAAATCTGTAAAGATATGGAGACTAGTCTCAACAGTAACCCCAAACAATTCATTGGTGCTCTGAAAGATGCAAGGTTAGTTATACATTTAGCGTGCAAAACAGTCCCTTCCTTTGCCCGGAAGTCAAAAACGCAAGTGCTGTCGCCAAATGGTAGACTCAGGAATGATACTTGAGTGTGCAGACGGGAGAAAAGGGAATTGAGAGGAGGGGGCGCAGTTTGTAAGATCTCTGACTGCCAACCAGGAGGTCCCGCGTTCAATCCCCAGCCTGGTCGAGGGTTGATATTTGGGCGACCTTATTTCGCCATACTATACGTCGACAGGGTCTTTAAGCCAATGGTCTGGTCTCTTGACTTTCTGTCGGGAAACTCAATAAAACCACATGCCCTGTTGATAGGAGTAGGTTAACGCTGGTGTTGATGACTGTCACCTCCTTTTCATCAAAGGACACAAGGCCTAGAAGGATCACATGTCTCATTGTCCGTGTTCCTGCTGAGTATCATATTCAGGGCAATGTTATAAACAAATTTTATTGCTAATAGTAGTAGTATTGTTAAAAGTATCTGGCAATACTTTGGGCTTTGAACTCTGTTGCTTAGTAACTGTATTAGGTCAGATGCTTTAAAATCCGGCCTTCCATTTAAAGTGTTTGTTCAAACATTAAAACATTTGTAGTTTTAGTTTAGTTCATATAACTTCATAGATTTTATTTCAGTTTTTGGACATAAGATATTTGTTACACCACTATTTTAGTAAGTCTTTGTACGCCAGTCCCATTAGGCTATAAATGACATGAATATTGTGAATTAGTTAACTTTCTCTTTTTTCGTCAGTAAACTAGAGTGCAATTCAGTCTTCTTTGCGTTGGTTTGGATTAAACACGATTATCTTCATCTTCATCTCTAGCATTATCATTATCAATTATATTATTATTAATACTATTATTAGTATTACTGTTTTATTTTATTTTTAGTTATACTGTATGTTATGTACTACCATTTTTCGCTGTGTTCTGATAGGTGTTTGCTATACCTGAGGAAATGCCAAAGATCAATGAAGCAACTGCCTGTCGTCCCTTCAACTCACCTGCCTCTGGTAAACGTGGCAAAACACCCAATTGCTAAACTGGGAAAACACAAAGTGTTCCTTCAGTTGAGAAGACACACCAGTTTTTATGTGGTAAGTTTGGCTAAGACGCGCAGACCTTTTAAGTAGAAAAACAGCCTGAATGGTTTCTGCAGTCAATTTTATTTTTCAGTTAACCAGTTTCATGGAAGGCGCTCAATAACACAATCGCAGTTGTACCTAAAACACAAACTTGTGCAATAACAGAAACCGATTTAAAACCTGTTTGACAAGTTTTGTTCTTGACAAATTCTGGTAGAAAGTTTAAGAATACGTAGTCGTTGGGTAACTATTAGGCCTTGCCAACTGGGTATTTAGATGGTAAGAATCTAATTTCAACTTTGTTTTAAGGTTGTAGAAGCGATAAACAACCAAGAGACAGGGGAGGTCGAAGGCCGTTTCTTCCTGCTCAAAGTGAAGGCCGCCACTGCGGAGGACACGGAACAACACGGAGTGGAAACCAAAACCGAGCCACAAGATTCAGCAAAGGGGGGAGGAGTGGGCGAGAAAAAGGCGGCAAGAAGGAGCAGCAAAGCCGCGAGTGTATCGGAGACAACACGGCGCGATTCTGTGCAAGGAAGAAACCTCTTTGCTGCACCAGATCACTTTGTCTCGCTTGATCCTGAAATTGTCATTGATTTTCACTCCAAGGCTATTGAAGGTTTGGCGTGGTTTAGTAATTGGTTGTACGTTCTGTAGTTAAACTTTGAAGGCAGGGCATGAAATACGAAAAATATTTGGAGTGCCATCAGAACTTGTTTTGATAATCCAAAAACATTTTGACTTACAACAACTGTCCCTTTCGTTTGGCCATCCAGTTCGCCATTTTTTCCTGCCATTTGGCATTTAGCACGCTGCTATTTTGCGCCCTGGAAGGGGTTATTTGCTGAAGAGCACTTTTTTTAACAACTTTATTCTTTAGTAAGTAATCAAATACAAATGAGACAAAGAATTTACTAGAACGTTCAGGGTGCCTAAAAGCGAAAAAGTGCAAACAGGACACAGAAACAGATGTGAGGCGCAGTCCTTCATTTTAAAAAATGTATGAGAGATAACATTAAATACAAAGACTAAGGATGAATAAAATACAACACAAAACTGTTACTGACATAACGCCTAAAAGGAACCACTGAAAACGATGACAGAAGACAGTGTTCAGGAATGGGTGCAAAGGAGATTGTTGTACATCAACTGCATAAATCGGTGGAAGATTAACGGACTAATAGAGCTGGTGGGAGGCGTGTCTTTAATGGTTAACTTCCAAATAGAACTTTGTCATTGCCTTAGTCCGTATTGTCAGCTAAATATTTATGACAATTCTGTTCACAGAGCTAATGCCGAGCAATCGAGTTTGACAATTTTTAAGTTTAAATTTCCCGCACACTATTGAGTGTTGTTGCCACCGGAGACAACGAAAAGTCTTACCAGCTTACTGCATTTCATAGATATTTCCCTTCTTTTGTCAAAAAATATTGAAACGTAGCTGGGTTTTAGGCTGAGTTTTCTTAATACTTATAAGCTAGACCGAATTTGTGTGACTGGTTCACATAATTGCACTTTTCTCACTGTTTGTTTCAGAACAACAACTTCATTACACACTTGTTAAGGTGGTGTTTACATGCTACCGGGTCGAGCGATTTTTGTTCTACGCCCACTTCAAGATGGCGGACGCTCACTGGAACTGTGACATTGCTCAAACTGAGACTTATACTTAGAAAAATTTCAAGAAAAAAATAAGAGTTAAAAATACCGGAGAAAGGTGGGCATGACGAGTCTGGAATGTAGACCTCAAACAGCAGTCACTATTCCCCACCTCTACACTAACCCATCATTTCGCTGCCAACGCTTCACATTTTTTTGTATGTCTATCTCAAGTTCTAACAAAAGTAACCCTTACCCAACACTTACTAACCATAGACAACCATAAACAACCATCAATAGCCCTATGATATGAATTTACGAATAATAAAAGAGCCGTGACAGTCCGCCATCTTGAAGTGGGCGTAAGAAATAAATTCGTCCGGATCGAGTGTCATTCTGGTAATTCATCCCGGTTCCACACTGCCTATATTAATTTACATTATACCACATAAATGTGATTCCGGAACGAGTCTTTCTAGAACGGATTCATCCTGGTAGTTAATTTAAATCGAAGTTTTTCTGAAACGAAATCTAGCTAAACGTACAAGTATTTTGTAGAGAAGGTATGGGCTCATTCTGTTATGAAATTAGGCAGTTGGATTGGTTGGTTGGTTGGGGTTATCAGGTGACTCAAACTCTCGAGCCGCCGATGGTTTTTCTTCACTTTTGTTTCAGATTGATAACTTCCATGTAATCGTTCTGGAATAAAACTCTCCGATATCATGTTACATTGCTGTAAACGTTTTATATCCTGTTTATTGATTACTACAGTCTACCGTTTTCAATGTTATGTTTCAGGGCTTAGCTTGAAGCAGAAAAAAGAAGTTACATTCACAGACAAACGGAAGGTACGTTCCAAATTGTTTACTCAAATCTAGACATTCAAGTCTGATACAACCCCTCCAACTTTGTTTTATCTGTCTCTAAATATTTTCAGCTTAAAGAGGATGAAGAAGTGCCAAAGAAAAAACAAAAATTGGATGTGTTTTCTGAGTGTTTGAGTAACATATCTTATGCTGGAACCTTGGGACACGTGGTTGCTCTGTGTAATGCCCGTATACCGTTTATCAACCTCTGCGAAGAAGTAAGTTATGTGAATAACAATTGATTATATGCATCTTTTATTATATGGCTGACTGATTTCGCGTGTTGTGATTGGTTAATAGGTCCGAAAGTTGCCATACGGACCTCTAGCTTTCGATCAACTCTTTGAAACTATAATAGTCAACAAAGCCATATGATAAACATCTTATTAGCCTCGTCTGTCAACAAAGTCATACACAGTCCAATTTCCGAAAAAAATGAAACTGCAAAGACAGTGATGCAGACACACGGAAATATATTATTCAAATGCTAGTTGAAACAAGAAATTTGTTTCAAACAATTAGTCAGAGATGAGAAAAACGACTCTTGAAAGTATCCCGCTGATCTTGTGGTAAAAATAAATAGCTCTTATTAGCCTAGTGCTAGGTCCGTACTGCAAGTTATGGACCGAGTTTTTTTCTCCCTTGTTTTCATAGCCCGTGCGCCTCGCGCTTGGGCCATAAAAATGAGGAAAAAACTAGTAATCAATTTTATTTAACGAGGGTGGCACGTGCTATTGTTGTCGCTACTGTTGTTGTTGTTGTTGCTGCCGGTGTTGTTTTTGCTGTCTCGGTCGCTGTTGCTGTAGGGAGAATTGCTGTTGCTGAGAAGCTTACCTTTCGTTCCCGACAGTTGGCCCATCATGGCGTGTCCCATCAAGGAGTACAGTCAGAAGCGGAACTTGGTTTAGCTGTAAGGATCCTACACCTGCCCCACCCTACCGGGTGTGAGAAGACTACTGTCACTGCATTACAGGACAACATTCTGGACATGGTCATACGACTAACCGGTGAATCAAAGCAACATTGGCAGGTTGAGACAGTCTTTGTGAACTGCCCTTTCTACAGCACCTCCGGGAAGGAGGATGCACGGCATTTGTTTTTTGAGTATGAGTTTGTGGATCCAGGTTGTACATCCAGTGAACCAGGCCATGGAGGAGTTGGCGGAGTGACTACATCCATTGTCAAACAGATCCTTGATGACTGGTGCTGTATGTGCATGTTGTATGACAAAGCCCTTGAACTGCAGGAGTACCTGAAAGGTTTGGACGGAGATTTGTTGTAATAACTCATTTTGTTGTGGTGCTCCGAAGAATGTTGTATTTATAGCTGTATTTCGTCTTCTCCTCCTCGGTTGCTTCAACAATTGCATTCACTTTGATATTAACTTCTCTAAGTTTACCTGTCAGAACCTTCAGAAAACCTTTAGAAAGCAATTTACACTTTAAATATCTACTACTTATAAAACTACCCGTTGTAATCTTTTGTCAAAAAGTCAAAACGCTAAATGTTTAAAACGTTGGTGGACCTCTGAATACTCCGAAAGCAAATGTTTATGGAAATCCTTCGAACCTTCAGAAATGATTTTCGTCATGGCTGCTTTGACTTAATTCAAATAATAAACTTTTTGAGTTACAAACTGTATTCTTTCGTGGAAATCTTTCTCGCACAAGTTGCCCGAGACAAAGCAGCCATTTAACCTCTCATTTCATCTATTTCTTTACCAAAGTTCTTAAACTTTCGTCTCTAACTCAACGTTTTTCCCTAGTTTGTTTCTCCACATTTTCTTCATCCGCCATTACTTGACTGATTGTAGTAACTTAGGATACTTTAAATAACTTTGAAACTTTTTTTAATTACTCATTTGAGCATTGCACTTGATCACTCGTCGTTCCTCCATTTCTTGTCGACGGAGCTTTTTGAATTAAACTGAATTTCTTGTGTCCAGTGTAACCTATGATGACAAACTCACTATGGATGAATGAGTTGTAGTTTTTAATGGATCGCTAGTTGTTAAAGCTGCGCGAAGCCTAACCAAACGCGCACAAAGAGAAGAAGCCTGGGAAAGATCTCCATCTCCAAGGCTTCCTTTTGTGAGTGTTCTTGTATTATGAGATTGACTTATATTAAATTAGACAAAACCAGTTTATCTAACATGTAACACAAAGCTTGTCAGTAAGTTTCCTTGTTGGACTAACGTGTGTTGTCCTTGAGCAAGTCACCTTGGACTTACTCAACATGCTCGATTTGGCTCAGCTGATTAAATTAAGACTTTAGTTTTAGTATCACTTTTCTAATTCTGTTTCCAATCTGCCTACCACACAAGATCAGTAGATTTGTGTACAACGACTTTTAAAGTTGTTTGAAGAGTTCTTGGTAATTTATGGTTTTGCAATTTTGCAAAGCATTCAAGTTCCACATATTTTTTGAGCAAGACCTTGTTATCTCAACATAATACCAAAATCTACGTGTGTGCGCGTGCGTGTATTTGTTTCTTTGTTTGTGTGCGTTGTTAGTCATATAGATTGTTTTCACGCAAAGTATTGTCCTACCACGATCCACATTACCGTATTTTTTGTGTGTTTTCAGACAGTCAAACCCATCTTCGACATATCTGCAAAGTTCACTCGTTTGATTATAAAGAAGTGACACTCCAGTATGATGCGGACAAGGAGTACATGGTGAGTACGTGAGAAAGCTACATACCTCTTATTAGCCGAGTGCGAGGTCCTTACGGCAAGTTATGGACCGAGTTTTTTCCTTCCTTTTGTGGCCCAAGTGCGAAGCGCGAGGGCCATGAAAACAAGGAAGGAAAAAACGAGGATCTGTAACTTGCCGTACAGACCGAGCAAACGAGGCTAATAAGGTGTTTATTATATGGCTATGTTGATTATTCTGCTTTTGAAAAGAGCTAGCGGTCCGTACGGCTACTTACAGACCTGGAATTGACCAGTCACAGCACGCGAAATCATTCAGCCGTATAATGAATTAAAAGATTCCATCGTGTTATTCCTTAACTACAGAGAATGTACACGGCCTGTGGTAACTTTTTCCCCAGCCATAGGAATTTCTATAAATTCGGAAGTTCTCTGGGTTCTTTCAAGACCACTGTACATCATTTCAGGAGACTTGACCAACTGCTCAACGTCCTTGCTCCAACTGCACTAAGCTCTCACAATGATGATAATAGTAATAACAGTGTTGTAGTAAAAGATTTTTTATTTATTTGCTTCCATGTACTGCAGGTGAGTGTTCGGTGGTCTGTGAAGGAGGTACAGTTCGTGCTGACATTCCTCCAGGGGGGATCTGCTGCAATGGAGAATCCTCACCGGCTGACATCAAACTATATTCAGAACGACTTCAACAAGAACCTTAGTTTACCTTACATGGTACAGGTAAGTAATTTCGATCACTTTTACCAGTTAAGTCGATGTTTCTGACAAGAACCTAGATGTCGGAAATACTAAATGAGTTCTCTTATTTGTGTTCATCGAAGTTTTCATACACAGTAGCTAATACGCTATTGTGGAACCTATACCAACTTTCTATGCCGCGTCCAAAACATTAACTGATGCGCATATGCAAATGTGGAAGAGACCTACAAATACTTACCACCTGTCTCAGTAATACTCGCAGAGGAGAGTGCTCTTTGTTGGGCACTGCGGTCGAGCTTAGAAGGAATTTTTTTCTCGTCTTCTCCTCTGGAATCCAAGCCCCCTTGCTATAGCAGCTGGAATGCGGTAGAGATGTGGCGGGATGTTGTACGAGTCTGGGCCGAGGCCGAAGGATAATGATGATTCTATTGCGTCTTTTGTTTGCTTTTGACAACCATGATCGGTCTTTTCAGTTTGAACATATTGATTACATTAGACAATCTCTTTCGAAAAGGTTGTGTGTTGTTGTGGTTCTTCTGATGGCGTAAGAGGACATCACTTATTCTATTTTGTTTTTGTTTTATGTCAAGGCACTACACGAGACGCTGTGGCCATTGCTGTCTATTTCAAAGCTTTCTACCACTTCAATGCTTGGAATGACGCTGGTAAGAGGTTTGACTTAACTCAGTTGGAATGGTTTTCATGTACTAGAAGACTAGGTTGGAAAGTCAAGGCTTTCCGAGCTCAAACCTGAAGCTTTAAAGCAACTCATATGAAACTGGCATACCGCTTTTAAAATGATTCGTCTTTTGCCGTTAATTGACAAAAAATATTAAAAAAGAACAAAAAGCGGGAGTTTTTTACAAAACTTGTTGTATTTTCTTCTTTTCCATTTTCTTCTTGGATATTTAATATGTTTTTGTTTTTCAATTTGTTTTGTTTTATTTTTCCAACAGCGTCCTCTTCAACCATCCCAGACATTTTCTGTTATTCCTCAGTCAGTAGCTCGAGTGCTGATTGTCTACAGAAACATGTATCCTTCCAACGTTTTTATGTCATCCGATGGACGACATATTGTGAGAGGGCGATTTTGTGACTCACTCACTCGGTTACTCACTCACTCACTCACTCACTCCGCTGTTAGTTTGATGTGTAACCGCTGGTTAAGCAAATGTGGGCTTCGTTTAGGTTCTCAGGCTTCCCCACGGGCCAAACACCATTTTGAATTCATATATTTTCCTGTGAAAACTCTGCAAATATCGGCCAAATATCCTTGTGCTGGAAACGGTAACCAAGGAATATTTCAAATAAAAAATGAAAGTATCTATCCGATGCGAGCGGAAAAAATAAGGCAATAAACAAGAATTTTAAAACAGATCGCACGCCGGAATGAAGACAAAACACTGCTGGACGAACTGATAATTTTTGAATGTTGGTACAGCACAATTGGTTACTGTTCATGTTATGCTGGACTGTTCGGTTGTACCACGGAATCGGAAGAATCGAAGAAAAGGGCCGGACGTTTTAGTAATTAATTATTTTGTGCATCCGATGGAGTTTCAACATCACTGCAGACAGTTTGCAGGAATTTTCTTGTTCATCTATATCTGATGGTTTTATTCTATAATCTTAAATACTTGACTTTTTTTACAAGCCGTTTAAAGTCGAACTACCAAAATGTCACTTCGCTCATCTTCCGCCCATCCTGGCCTTCACGGAAATCCAAATAGTTTGTACCAAAACTTATTGTTTTGTTTAGCAATGGTTTCTTTTCATTCTGGTGTACATCAGAGTAAAACGATCTGTCATCTCATGCAGAAAAATAAAAAATTAGGTTGCCGGTTTGGTATTCCATATATATTCCATTACTATTTTTAATATGTATATTTTAAAAAAAACAACCAAACTCTTGTTCCTGAAGGTTCTGCAAACTAAACCCTCCGGCAAAGTAACATCATTCTGTATTTGGTTATTTATATTTCAAGTATTTGTTTGATTCTGATGTTGCAAGAAATTGCCATTATTTTTAAGCGAAATTATTCCTTTATATGCCGACAGAGAGTAACATTAACTTGGCAGGTGTATTCTTCTAATGATATTCAATCGATGATCCTTGTTTCATTTTTCTCACTCTAAAGACAGGCAAATATGTCTGACAACCAAACTAGGGAGCGGCATAGGTAAAATCGGATGACATAGTACCTCATAGAGCCCTTTGATTCAACCTTTTTGGGACATTTTACACTAGGAATCAACATATTGGATGCACAAGTTTACACTTGGGTAAGAGTGTATTCTCGAATGTTGTATTAATGGTTTGCAATTATCCCAGATTAAAAAAATTCTCACCAGATCAGAAATCTGGTGACATGTGTCTTTGAATACGCGTTCTTGTACTTTATTTTCACGACACTCTCTGTGGGCAGTTAAGAACACGAAAAGCTTTAGACCCTCTTCTCAACAGATCTGGAGCTTTCCTGTTTTCAAGTGACGATGTAGAACAAACAAGGGTAATGGATTTAAGAGAGGACCGGGGAAGAGAATGGTGAGCGTGCAGGGACTCCCCATGCGCCCAGTCCTCTCTCTTTCTTTCTTTAGAAGCCTCTGCGGAGGAGAGAGTTCTAGTACTTTTTTCTTATTGTTATCAGTAATGTGTCGGACATTTAAGTTTTTGCTTTTTTATCATTTGTGTCAAGCTTCCTGTCTTCCTTGTTTTGTTACTTTTTGTAATTAGCTTCCCGCTTTGGTAAATAATGCAATACTCAGTTAGCATTGAAAACAATGCTATTTCAAGGCATCCGGATTGCTTTGGGAGAAAGATAAGATCTATTATATGTGTTCGTGAACAGTATTTTCATGTTTTTTGCAATAATTTATTGGTAGTTTATAAATGATTCCTTAACTGACTGGAATAGTGCGAGCAATGCTCTTGAAATTCACTGCAGGGGAAATAATTTGGTGGCAATTCGAGGTGAGTTAAACAGACTTCTTGAGACGTTTTACTTTAATCCTTTCAGCTCCAGCCAGTTTATCAGTATATAACATCTCCTCCCTCACATAAGTTGGTTAGTAATAAGAACAAAGCAATAATCATACACTGAAACGTATCTAATATGAAAAACAAATTCTCCCGACCTGTACACAATGAAACTACAGACAGTAAGGAGAATTCCAACAATAAATACAACTTTGTCCCGGGGCAATGCTGTACCAAAAGCCAGACTGAAAAGACCTTTTTGTATGTTAATACCAAAGGAAGAACTCCAAGTCTCTTCTTCTCTGCAACGGAAAGCATAACAATTGAACGATAAATCAAACACCATCTTTTTGTTTACAAGATAGTAAATACTTCCTCTAAACTGAAAAAGCTTCGTATGTATGCAAAATGCATGCGAATCCTCAATGCACAAATTCACGGCGAATAAGACAACCTTTTTAGAAACCGCCACATAGCTATATGATCTGCCTTTGTCATATGATGTTTCATTAAAGTTTTGTTCTTGGATTTTCAGTGATGGTGTTGCGAGTCAAAACCGTTGAAACGTTGTGATTCTTGCCTAGTTCCCGAACGGGAACGGGAACGGCTTCCTTAGTATCCAGCCATTTGTTGTTTAGATGCTTGGGCAAGATTGGTATTAATGACGTCACCTGGACGAATGTCTGAGAGAAAGCCTAGCCAAAAGCGTACTGGTGCAGCGTTTCTACGTTTTTATTCAACTTGACTCTAGACCCATCAGTTCTGATTAAAACAGCCACCTTCTTGTATCAGACATTTTGAATATGTAAAATCAAATGTAAAATAGCGCTTCAACTTAAAACCAAAGAGCCGGTTATTTAAGGGTGCATTCGATTGACCCTATTCCGGAATAGGATTGAAATTTCAAAATTCTCTCCTGATTCGCAGAAAAATCAGTGATCTGGTTAAAGGTAACGACTAGGGCGAGAGGTATAACTTAGTTGTGTTTTTATTCTAACTTTGCAGGAATTGTGGCCAATAAGACTAAACAACGTTTTTATTCTGTTTATTCCTATTTCGGAATAGAGTCAATCAAACGCGCCCTAAACGAAGTCTAAACCTTAGCCGATGTTTATCCTTTGTTCACAGGTGTTGGGAACAATAGTTAGACAATGGTTAAGATTTGAACTTCCTTTAAACAACCGATCTAAAGAATCCAGCTGACACACGAACAACGCTGTCTTTCACTGATTGTCGTTTTTAAAGACTTACAACAATTATTACAGTTTCATTGCACACGCAGTGGCAGACATCGAGGCGATGCGCCCTTGTGATGCCAGACAATTGGGCTGCAAATGTTAATTACTTGAGTCACTTAAGTTAAATTCCTTTGGTTTTTGGTTGACCTCTCTAACCGAGGTCATCCCTGTGGTGTCGCAAAAATCAATCTAGCACTTAGTGATTGTACACAGGGAGAGAATTTTAACAGGCCTAGTAACCGCGCAGTTGTGATTTAACATTCTGAACAGTAAATCACGCTTTCCAGCTCTCCTAAGCACTCAGTCACTCAGTTAGGAGCCGGCGTAGCTAGTTGGTTTGTGCGCGGCCTTCGGAGGTGGAGGTTCCCAGTTCGATCCTCGGTGACTCTATCGTCTGCTTCGACTTTCTTCTGATCTGTGTAGTTTTAACTTTAAATTCCCTTAAAACGGATCACTGACAGAGAAAGGAGGTAAAGAGCGCATCGACAGCCAAAAGTTTATCAGTTACGTAATTATTGCCACGTGTTACCCTTGTTAATTAAGGTCACTCTACCTTTACCTTTTAGTCGTGTGCTATTATCATTACTGAATGGCTTGAGTGGAGAGTTTATTTTTTCTTGTGTTTTTCAGATGCGTCTTATAGCTGTGTGGATCCGTCCAAACCAAAGCAGCCGTGGCACCACATTCTCAACCTAAAGGTACGGTACCAGAACCTTTATTTGACCCCCTATCTTGCTTATCAAACACTGAAATTAATTAATATAAATTGATGTTAAGTAGACTACAGTGCATGCAGAGCACCACAAGGGCTTGTCGAGGGTTGGCATCCTGTGTTAAGATATTAGACGTCGATTTAAGTATTTACAGTGCGTCAATAAGGCGCGCACACACACACACACTTACACACAGAGAGAATGAGCTCAGCGTGAAAGAGAAACAATAAGTACCGGTCGGTAAAGATATTCTTTAGTTTCTTTTTAAATACTGCAAGGCAAGAAAGTTTTAGAGATCTATCATTCGAGTAGTGACAGTGAGAGTGAGTTCTCGAGTGAGAGTGATAAAGTGATAATAATGGCTTTTGTAATGGTAGTATTTTTCTTAAGGTGGGGACACAGGTATATCGTACTGTTTTCCCCCACTGCTCCTACTTCCTACCTGCTTTCCCATACAATACAGTGAGTCATTACATCAATATTTTAAGATTGAATAGCTAGTGCAGCACCTGGTTTCCAAAGTAAAGCACTTTTACTTTGCAAGTAAACTGCGGATGTGGCAGTGATAGCGATAATCAAACACAATCATAGTCGTGGTCATAGTAATGATCATACTCATGGTCAAGTTCATGATCATATTCATGGCTGTATTCATTGTCATAGTCATTAGTCAATGTCATAGTCAGGGTCATGGTTGTGGTCATGGTCGTAGTCATGGTCGCAGTCATTAGTCATAGTCATGGTCATGGTTGTAGTCATGGCCATAGTCATGGTCATAGCAATGGTGATGGTCATTGTCATGGTTACGGTCACGGTCATGGTTATGGTCGTACTCATGGTCATGGTCACAATAATACAACAACAATAGTAGTTAATAGTAACAATAGAAACTGAGGCACTGGTCTCTCTTTTAGGTTTTTCTTCAGCAATTTGAGGATGATATCGCAAAAGCCGGTGGGATAAGCTCTAAACATGCGTCTACAGCGGACGACGAAGCCCCGCCATCTCCCATGGAATCGGAACCGTCAGCCATCGAGACCCATTTCACGTCCCCTCAGCAGTTTCTAAGCAGCTCCACTGGCCTCACAGCTTCGCCGGGAATGTCGCGCACATCGCCACAGACTGCCAGCTCCACATCTGTTCCCATGGCAACGTCTCACTCACCTTCTCTGCACAGAAGTTCGCCGTCTCCGGGTCAAGTGGGCAACGTCCAGAGTCCAGGAAATGTCTATCCTATCCAGTCTCCCGCCAGTAAGTGGTATTTGTAACGTGTAGACTCAACAAAATTATGCATTGAACTGTTGTAGAACTCTACCAGTGGCGTACGAGAGACCTATACAAGAACATGAAAACCGCCACTAAAACTTTGCTGACAACTGACGGTTCTTGCGGCAGTTGAAAACCTGACGTTAGCACTCTACAAGCGTCAGAAATGGAAAGAGCAGGTCGAAGTTAGTAAGTGCCGAAAATTTGTTGATTTATATTGAGAACTGTAGATCTTGTAAAGTTTTTAAAAACTGAAAAGTTAACAGAGAATGTATCGGGCCGTCCAAGCCTCGATCCCATGCAAACTCCCATACATTTTCTTTCAGAATTTCGGGGTATTTTTTGTTTTAAAAACCTCACTTATGTGATAGTTTTTAATATTAAATCCCCAAACCTTCGGCATGTATAAATTTTTACTTGCTCTTTCTATTTCTGTCGCTTACAGAGTGTTAATTTCAGGTTTTCAATTGCCTCAAGAACCGTGAAAAGGGTCTATTGATTAAATAATCTGACGCTGAGACTCTCATTTTGCCAACCGCTGCCACCTACATTTACAGATATTGACAAAACACCTCTTATTGGCCGAGTGCGAGGTCCATTCGACAAGTTATGGACCAAGTTTTTTCCTTCCTTTTTATGACCCAAGCACGAAGCGCGCGGACCATGAAAAGAAGGAAGGGAAAAACGAGGTCCATAACTTACCGTACGGACCGAGCAAACGAGGCTAATTAGATTGCTTTATTGATTGTTCCGGTTTTGAAAAGGTGATCCAAAGTTAGAGGTCCGTACGGCTACTTGAGCGAAGCGAAGCGAAACAATGGCCGGCATTAACTCCTGTTTTGCAGTTGTGACAGGGGAGGAAATATGGCAAATGCTTACTTTTCTTGAACTATGTTGTGTTTTTACCGAGTTTGTGTATGCTAACACCTTAATTCTCACCAAGCTCTGTCGCTATTCACCGTGATTTAAGAAAATAATTGAGAAGTGTGCCTGTATTTCTAGCTGTTAAACTTGTAATTGTAACTGAACTTGTAAACACCCACTTTGAAGCACTTGCTGAAATTCACGAATTTAATAAAAAGAGGAATAAAGAAAAAAAAATCGGAGTATAACGACAATGAACAGGTTCACAGCAGCGATTCTTTGTCTCTGCCTTGAGACTCAGATCCTTTATAATTATGGGTTTTTTTTCCAGGTGGAAACCAGCGGTACAAAGACACTGTTTTGCCATGATTGCGCACTTATTTTAGGACATGACCGTGCGTTGGTTTTTCATTTTTCATCTTTTATTTTCGTACAAAAGGTTCGTTTTTACAACCTTCGCCTGCTCAAGGCTCGCCGGCCAGTTCCTTGAGTTACGTGGCCCATTCTCCTGCCTCTGGTCACCAGTTCCCCCTCACCTCGCCGTACAATATTGCCCTCACCTCTCCGGGTTGGCCAGTATCTCCACAAGTGTCAGGCCCTTCCCAGGCTAAGTACAGGTATGTTGCATATCCTGGCCTGCCTCTCGACAGGTTGTTGTATTAGGGTGGCCTGTGTCTCTGCAGGATGTTGCATAGGGAGGCGTGTGAACTGTTACTGGTTAGTATTAGTAGCTTTTAGAAAATCATCACATTATAAATTCGCAGTATGCTCCTAAAAAGCCACAAAATTTAGCTTCGCTAGCAATAGCACCTTATAAGGTGGTTTTTGTGTCATTCTTTTTTTCATTTCCCAGGCAGCAGCAGCCGTCGGGGCCTGGGACTACATCTACCAAACTCTCCACCACTCCTCCCCGGCCATTAGCCACACGGCCCTGGGCGGCTGCCATGCCCACGCTCCTCTCTCACAGTGCATTCAACAAACTGTTATCCCCAGTCCTTGTCGCGCCAGTTTTGCCCTATGGCGCCCCAGTCGCGGTCTCGCCCTTGGAGAGATTTCTTGGCAGCATCAACCTCAAGCGACACTTGACAAGAGTAGTTGTCAGTGACACAAAAGTAAGTATGGTTTTCTATGTGCTGTTCAGTTATAGTAATAACAACAATATTAATAACAACAAGAAGCTATTAATAGTTTACACTCGGGCCTGGTCACAGTAATTACGGTACTTCTGTGCGATAAGACTCCAGTCCGGGACAAATTTGTTTACATTTTGAAACTCGTCGGAGTGGAAACAGACTATCTGCTACCAAATGCAGCTAGAACTTCGACTGCGAGCTTGTTCAAGAAGGCTGGTCAGAATTTATGATTATTTTGTTGACAACTGTTACACGACGGATAACTCTTCACCCATTCAAGAGAGCTAGCTTATGCACCTGTCAATGTAAACCCCACCCCCCACCCCGGGGAGGTATTGGGCATTAGCCATCAAGCAAAACAAAACTGACAATGCCCCACCTAAATCAGCCTTCGATTATGTCTAACCCCTAACCAAACGTGAACAAATTCCTCCACCCTCGGGCCAAACTTAATACCATCTCTTAAACAGGATGACACGAGTCGTAGTATATTTTTCACAATACTTTTCTTCTGAGTTCTCCGACGCGTTTCCTTGTTTACTACAACTTTATCAGGAGGTCATTAGTGGTTTTAAAAAAAAACTGCCATTAAGGTATTACACTATGACTTCGACTTTAAATTAAGATTAAGTTTTCAGTATGATTTAGGATTGTGCGTATTTTAACATTTTTCAGCTTGAGATGATTAAGAGCGAGTCCACAGTTCAGTTGTTTAAAGGGGAGTGCTTGCAGTGCTGCGTTAGTCTGGACGTCTCTACCCTCTCCTCCCTGCACTTGAATGTCAAGCCCCTTCCCACCCAGGGTATGTACGGAATTCCGCAGTCATTGTATTGCTGGTCTTCACGTAAGAATTCAGTTGCGACGTTGATGAATACTGATTACCAAGTAGCTTAGGTAATGTGCAAGCGAGCTTATCCATATAAAGCGGGTGCAGTGTAAACAAATGTTGTTATTTATTAAACACAGTCCAATGGTTATCTGATTTCAAGAAATTTAGTTGGTTCGGTGGTCACCGGTTATCAGCTCATATTCTAGTGATTGATCAAATATGGAAAACGTATGAATGTGAGGCTGTCATGTGACATTTGATTCAGCGGGATTATGTTTGAGTCGGCGCCATCTTCAGACACGATTTATTTTCAAACAAATATTTGCCAGTAAAAAATAATTTGTTGTTGTGTTTTTTATTCTACTCTACCTGAATATTAGCTGATTTTAAAACAGATTCGCGCTCAGACAAAGAGGGCATAGTTTTATTCCTCCTGTTGTAAAAACCGAAAGATTTAAACGTTTCATTAATAGATATCTTTTCAACTTTATCTAGGATTTTTCTTTTTGATTGTATTATATTAAAGTTTGGTAACTTGCATTGTAAACTCACTCGTTTGTCTATGGGTTCTGTTTTTAATATATACACCATAAAGATCCATTATTGTAAAAAGTGTCAGACTGGTAGTGTGAAAAAATTGTGAGTCCTAAAGATATGTAATGGTTTAAAAATTTGTTAAAAACACTTTAATTTTTTTTCTTTGCAGAGAACATTTGGCAGCAAGATGATCTTCGCTGTCTAGAAAGGTTCTTTGAAACAAGGGTATGTTTTATGTTCTCAATTCTAGATTTGCGATTTCCGCACGCAGCTGGGAGACGACGCAGTTTTCTTGTGGGTGCATGGTTTCTGGATCCTTTTCAAACTTGAAAGATAGGAATACTTTTGTCAAGTTTAAGTGAACTTGTTAAGAGCGGCTGTCAGTAATTTTCGAGAATGTCGTGCAACTTTGCCAAAGTCGAATTCCCCAAACTTTGTCAGATGGAAGGTCTTAGTGAACTATTATCAGACATGGCAATGTGAACTGGCTTTGTTTATTCTATGAGCTGGACGAGAGCGCTAACGGTTTTAGCCATTTTGAACCGATTCGAGGCCTT